>JAECUM010071258.1:0-19888 GCA_016617855.1 Megalonaias nervosa | reverse complement strand
TATATATATAGTATGTACTTTGTATAATCGATATGCAACGAGATGTAATGTATACATTTTCATTGAAAGTAAAAGAGGCTGGTCGTGTTTCCTTTTGATGAAACATTTACGCAACAAGGGGTATATCAACGATACAGCGTACACACTGTACATATAATTTATTTATAGCACATACAAATACACATACTTGCATTTCTAAAGCAGTTAAGATTGTGTCCCTTACAAAGTATCGTTCTTTAACTTTTGCGGCTGATCACAATCCAAATTGCAAATTGATAGGTTGTTTCTTTTATATTTTGAACATCTATTTTCATTCATATTGATTAAATAAATACAAAAATGATTTAAGCATGAAAGACGGTTTAAATGAATAAAGTAGAGACAGAGAGACCGTGAGCAGTGATGATTTCTATGAACATGTGTACCATGTTTAATTTATTTAGAAAATAGGATTATTAATAGTTTTACTAGTTATCTTCATGCGTCGCTAATGGTTAATCAGTGGAGATTCATCGCGGATTTAGAGAGTACAGAGAAGCAATAGCTAACAATTGAAACAGAGCCTACTGTTGCAACGATATTAATGTATGCGTATTAATACGCCGTGGGCAAATCACAACTTGCTGTACCAAAAGTATTGTTATATCAAATTGCTTTATACCAACACTTTAAAAGCCATCTTATTTTTAATGTATAATAGACGTGGTCATCCTTTAGGCTCTTTTGTGATGACGAAGGCATAGACCACAGAGAATTTATCTTGAAACCAGAATAAAGAGGAGGCACTGAGGCATGTACTACTGTAACCATTCCATTTAGAACATTCACAAATGACTTCTTTCAGAGATTTACAGAACCTAAATGAAAAAATATATTATAGCGCCTGTTTGATCAAAGGCTGATTTTTTAATTTTGCAACAGACGAAATGTATGTTCAAAATGTAACAAATGATACTCAAAAAATCCCTGATTTTGTTTGAATCCGACTGTTAGTTTCTTAATGCATTTTTAAAAACTGTTTTGATCAAGCTGATGCATTTTTGTTAAAAATGGATGTTTCTTTATTGAATGATTTCTACAAGAATAACTCTCTTGATCATTTTTTGATTCCAAATAAGAATAATTTTGGACCCAGTGTGGAAATGAAGCTGTATGGCCTGATCATATATATCTGTTTATTAGATGTCACTTGTTTCCTGACCTAGAGTATTAATGGCGATAGTGCCTAGAGTCGTTGAAGCTTATGCACCTCAGATTACAAACTAGCAGAACTATAAGAAACAACTAGTCCCCGATACAGAAAAAATGTTATCAGAAAATGGCCGATCATTCTATCAACAATCTGCATTGAGAGGTTCTACTTTCATTGTATATCCAATCTGAATAAACGTGACAAAGGAAAGGAGTCAAAATAAAGTGAGACGTTTTTAATTACAATTCGTTGTTGGTTGCTAATTTGAGCAAACTCATTTACAACTGTGATCTGAAAACTTTGTAACTAAACAACTTTCATGATTGTCCAAATTAAGAAGATTCTTACAAAATATCAAATTAGAGTGTGCGATTTGGTCTACTTACATTTCTTTCATGCAATGTGATTTGAACGTCTTCATATTTTGTGGACCATTGTTCTCTGCTTAAACATTCGAATTTGTATTTTTTGCATTGCTGCAAATAATTGCCCAATTTGCCAATGTGCATTCCAAATTCAAGTCTACATAGATTCTGGGATTTTAATTATTATGTCTTTTTCAAGTCTTTTGCTAACCTTGTTTTCATACTGTTTGTATCTTCGCTAACTTGCAATATTTTGCAAGGAAGCGTGCAAGATAGTCGAATATTAATCTTATCTTAACGAATTTAACATCGGATGATGACATACAATCTCACTTGAAAATAGTGAAAAATAATTTGAAATGTAATTTGGTCAAGTTAAATTATAGATTACAGGACATGTTCAAAATGAAGAGTCGAGAAAGGCATAACTGAGTTTTACAGAAATAGCTCCTACTGTATACTTTGTTATAATGAGTACTTCAGAAAATAATCTAAACATGGAAGAATGGAAATAGAGAGTATAATAATGAGTGATTACAGAAATGTATAAAACAAAAATGTAACAATCATGAACTTTCCGATTAATAATAAACTAAAACACATGAAGACTTGCAAATTTAGCAAGTCGTGCATTCACGAGGATTTCGGAGCTCTTCTTGACTTGTTTCTCGGCAATTTGTATATATCTTTTGGAGTACATTTTATCATTTACATGTTTATATGCAGTAAGTTTTCCAAAATGTATATTCTGATAATGGAGAAATGTGGCTGTAGAAAATGTCACTGAACATATGAAATATGAGTTTAAAACACCTGGCAAATGTATTAAGAACATATCGAAAAATATCGACGAAGTAAACATAAAACAAAACGATGGAACAGAAATGCTTATTTGAAAACTTTTGGAAACGTTTGAAAACAATTGCTGGAATATGACACATCTAGGCTGTTGCTTTAGTGCTAAACATCTGTACAATTGTTGAAAGTTGGGTTCAAATCATAAATGATTGTTTAATGATAAGGGTGTAGCAACTTCCGTTATTATTACAGTTATATGTTTGATAGTAACAACTATTACACCATCTGTTCCAAATAAGATTTTCTATACTTACTCGTACACATGTTTATCGTGCTTCGACACCTGCTTCAACAATTGTTCTTCGTACTACGTTTCGTCCCCTCAAAACTCAAAGTTTTTATTCAAAGACATGGACAGTTAAGTAAATCATTGGATCATATGAAACTTTAAAGGATTTTAATGATATTCTACACTTCACTTGACTACATTGAAATAACAACAATTCAGTGGTGCTGGCACGTTAGCACATAAACACATTAGAACATTCATTCGGAATACCTTTGAATAGGTGTCGGTTTGCTGTGAGATTGAAAGAACAATTTAGGATAATATTCTAGGAGTTCATACGCTGTAGATTATTTTTAAATCTTTCACTTTCTTTGATTTTATAATTGAGGGAAATAAATTTATAATTTGGAAACTTTAATCTTTGTTGGGTTTTACATTGTCTTCTTACTAAGTATATGCCCCTAGAGGTAACACCAAATGGTGTCCAGCCCACAAAACCAACTCTACAGAACCTGTTGCACCGGTTTACATTCGTCGGATGTATTATTTATCACATGTAAGGTCCAGTACAAAGTTCAAACTATAAACACCGTTTCCTTGCACAATTCTGTTCCTTTTGTGTAATTACCAATACAGTTTATTGCATTTATAAGAATTTTAATTTGTCAAGAGTTATGTCGCGTGTTATAAATAGAAAGAGAAGACCAATCCATTCAGCTCCTTATTAAAGATACAAAGAGCCGTTTACACCGAGTCAAATTTGAGTCGAAATAATCTTATCTGGTATCAAAAATGTGGATCATTCAATATACATGGCATCTATCATATTCTACGAGATCCAAAAGATAGTGATGTTCATTGATTTTTCATTTACTAACGTTTATTAATATTTATTTCCTCCAATAACCTCTATGGACTGAGTGACACCTGTTAGTTATTGGTTCTTGTTGATATTTGTGCCTACAAGGGATAGGAATATTCAACTAGTGATCATATTTATAGAGCATTCATATGCTCAAGGCATGCATATCAAAGTGTTCCTTTCGATCAGACACGAATCTGTGGCGCTTCTGGAATCAAACAGAAGAGCTAACACAATAAGGTATGCATGTTTAAATCTTTTATTCTTTCTTCAGGAATTAGGACTAAGATCTTCGATCAAAGGCTACTTTTTGATAATTTAAACCAGACAAGAACTACGTTCAAATATAACGAAATCAACCCCCCTAGATGTATTTCTCGAATCTATTTCAAAATAGTTTCACCGTTCTTTTTAATATATTAAGACATTCGTTTCTTTAAGGTTTTAATGTTAAAGTGTTAAAATAGGTACTAACATATTGACTAAATTCGATAACTCTATCTCAAATGGCCTAAATTTGATTCCAGAAAAAAGTTATTGACTCAAACGTCGACTCGTTGTATAAACAGTTCTTTATCTCACCAATGCTCATACCAAAAACCAAGCTAGTACGCGCTCCTATGAAATATATATATATATATATATATATATATATATATATATATATATATATATATATATATATATATATATATATATATGATACTGTTCCATGTGTTTTAGAATGAAGACAGCGTATTACTCTGTGACCGTCATTGTCCTCACGTACCTGATGATATTAACTTCGACAGTGCCCAGGGTCAGCGGACAAATTGTACCTCCGTTTTACGCACCTCCAGGAAATGGAAACGGACGTAAGTTCATATATCTAATTGAGTTAATTCTAACCATTGCATGAACTGAATTTTATTGTACGCTCTCCCAGACATAGGTGAATAGAAATCGTGCCTTTTTGATTTAAAATCGGGCAGCCAAATAAGTACTCGTTTTCAATGTGAACATGAAATGGTACGAGTGTGTGTGTGTGTGTGTGTGTGCTTGTTTGTACATGTTTGATTAAGAAAGGAAAGGTCAACGTGAAGTCTCTTTCTTTAATGGTGACTAAGGTCAAATTCTTCATGATGATGTATGACATTTTCATTCCAGTTGGTGCCTTACTACTAGGTATCCTGCTCTTAGGAACATTTTTCTTAAACCCGTTCCAAAATGAAGGGGGTGGTACCAAATTAAGAGTCACCAACGAGGAAAATGCCGCAAACGGAGCTAATTCTCACTCAAACAGCAGCAGCTCATCAGCGGCCTCAGCTTATGCTAGTACATGATGACCATCGAATGTCATATGCCTACTAATACTAAAATGTACATGATGTTTTAATTCCCTTATAAATAACCTTTTCAATGCTGTTTACTGTCATTTTATTTTCTAGGAAACGTTACAGCAGTCATTCATCATAAAAATGTTTAGTATGTAAACTGATTTGATACTTTATTAACTGTCATGAGCATATCTATTTTAATGGGATAACATATTTTACAATTGCTATATCGTTAACATTCCAGCTCTGTAACAGCAAACTTTGAAAAGTACCTGCTCTGAGAAAACAGAACGTTTTCTACCCATTGGCATTTAACATAGATTAATACTTATAAAGAGTCCATTCGCTCAATTTGTATTGAATTTTAGTACTGCTAGAAGTATATAAGATTGCTGTCAAATATGAAATCTCATTAGTGTCTTTGGATATTTATATTTATTCTTCTAACTCATTATGTACTGGTTTATATTGTCTGCTCCTAAAATAACGTACAAACATGTAGGGTTTGTTTAAATTGCATAGCAGAAATATCAGTTGGGGAAAAAAGTGTTGAACTAGACCAAGAATATGTCTTGCATCAAAAATATTTTCTACACAACCGTATTACAGATACTAAAGCGAACAGAAAAAGTATGAATTCTAACTATTAATGAATCTAATTTCCCTTTCAGGATGGTGGACAACTGTTAGCCGTAATGGTTTCCAATTTGCAAATAATTGGAACATGAAAATATCACATGACAATAAAACCAATTAAAGGCATTCATGGTTGTTTAATCTTTTGCACTTTCGACTCTTTCTGCATTTCTATTCATGCAAAACCATGAGTCCCTCTAACTTGATAATCTGTAACACTAAACTGCATACATGGTTCAGTGGTTAGCGTTCCGGACTCACGACCGAATAGGTGCAGGTTCGAATCCTACCATAGGACCAGCCAGATTAGACTACCGTGGTTTATCAGCGGGAACAGCTCTGTTCCAATTGGCAAGGCAAACAATTAGATCCTTCTCTGACGTAAACAACTAAAGCCATCCTAAGCTGTGAAAATGATTATGTCATGACAAAATCTACATCCAAAATATTTTTTTTAAATATAAAATTGAAAAGTTCTGATAACACACACTGACATAAACACAGAACGATTTCTAGTACGGTAGGGGGAGAATTGAAGGAATTATTTAGTCAGTCTCCTTTAATTTGGAACCACAATTTGGGAGCCAATATGCAAGAGGTATGTGTCGGGTATTAATGGTAAAATATACATTAAAGTGGCAGTTAGTGTAATGTAGGTCTTTTTAAGAGTCACTCAAAATTGTGTTACAATAACGGTTAATTTGATACATGAACAAGGGAGAGAATGTTGGCATACCACTATGCTCTTTCACGTACTGTGGCTGACAGCGTTTGACATGTTGTACTTGTGGCAACTGTACATAAGCTAAGCACACAGCTGATCTAACGAACTATCTTTAGTAGTTATTACAATAGGGAAAACGAATTTTGCTAGAGGAGCATTATCAACTTTTGAAAGTGCAATAAATGAATTACAAACTACATAAATAGTAAAACAAAAGTTATCGGACTGTTTGATTCCAATTTGCCCTTGCAATCCAGGAAGTGAAGATTTCCTTATGTAGCTAGCAGTGATTTGGCACGTCTGAAGCAAGACTAAGCTGCATTTTTTATGATGACAATTACATCCATCAATCATGCACCAAACTAAATGGAATCAAACGTTCTGTAACAATACGTAAGATAAATAAAGCTTATTCTAAATAGCCAGAATGTATGACGACAATTACATCCATTAATTATACACCAAAATAAATGGAGTCAAAACTTCTGTAACAATACGTATGACAAATAGGCCCTTTTTAAATAGTCAGAATAACCAGCGAGGAAATCATAGCCAATATTTTTTTCTTTCAAAATGTAAACCTTATGCTAAATATGAAACTGTATAGCGCCATCAATATTTCAGCTAGAAATTCAGGTGGGAGTAACATCCTTAGATCTTAAGGAAGAAAATAAACTATCAATTGAAAATAAATGTCTAGGCAGCTACTTATAACAAGCATTAGAACTAACAGTGGTACAAAGACAGACAGAGTACCTGATTAAAAAGAAATGCAAACAATTAATTACTACTTTGCAAAAACCTTAGACAAGCAGAAACTTTAATAAATAATTAGTATATTAGAATTAAAATGGTTAAAAAGTTATCGCTAGGTGAAAGACTTGAAACGTTTCATAAAGATGTGTGCGTGTATGTGTGACAATTGTTGCAATTAATACAATTATAGGTATGATAGTAATAACTACTGGTCTGCCATAAGCCTTAGTAAATTTGGTTAAAGTTGTTCTTCCTATACAGCTACACCTATTCACACACGTGTTCCTATACCTTTATCCACACTAGTTCTTCATAATTATGCAGATCCTACTATAAACAAATAGTTTGTTGACTTCCTTGAAATGGACTTGAAGCAACTGCCACAATTATATTTGAGCTACCAGAAAAGCATATTCCCCATTGCATGGGCTTTTAAGTACACCTGGGAACGTTGTTTATCCTCTAATAATTTAGGCTGAGGTTTTATTCGATTTGTTGGCACACAAGCTGCACCAAAAAGGGTCATAAATGCATGACCTATTTTAAAAAGAAATTTAATCCAGCTCAGAAAACCAAGAAAACAATTATAAATGCATGTTCGTTTATTACATGAGTATTGGCATTTTAATCACATGTGCTGTCTTAGTTGCAATACCGTCACCATTTGTTTCTTCTTAGCTACTGTCTATTTATTGATGAATTCTAGAGATTGTTTACTAGTTTTTATAATGATGCTTTAAACAAAATTTGCATTTATGTTAGTATTCTATCATAGTTCAAGGCCATTAATTAAAAGTTATTGCTGTATCCAACAATGCTTACAATTGTCCTAACACTATTACCAGACTACAAAAATATGCTATCACCGCAAATGACATAAATTAGAAATTCAAAATATTAAACACATCATTCAAAGTTTGTTCCACTATTATCTTTATAATTCATAACGTTTTCATGTACATTTTTCCATCTGAATCTTGACAAGTTGAAATAAGATGTGTAATAGATGTTCTATTTTGAATTTCACCACGTAATACACAAAACACGAACAATATGTTGATTTAACCGTGAAGTGCCTTTATGTCTGAATCATGTGCTAAATTGCTTTTCATCACCTCAACACTTATTTCCACTTACCTCATTTTATTCGATGACAATATTTTGCAATATTCAACAGTACCTGTTTCATAGTTTTTACTGTGTTTGCTTTATTAAACCCATTACCCTATGTAGGCTATATAAAATACAGATGAACAGTGTTATTTTCAAAAGGTCCATTATATATCAGGCATTTATGTTTTAGTCATTTATTACAAACTTGTATCACATGCATGTTGCTGTTTCTTGTTTCACAACCCGTTCTTGATACAGTAGTATTGCTTATCCAATTGCCTGTTTCAATAATCAAAAGTAGACGTGAACGATAATACCAATTAAACAAACTTTCGTAAACTTTGATCTGTTCAATTACAATATGGTATCAACATTTAGATGTTCAAGTTGCCTAGTTTAATTAATTTTTTCACGATTGTGTGCTGGATTGGTAGACTGTGTTTCTCTGTTCATTAAAACATCATTGTCAAATTTTGCAACGCAGTTATCAAAAATGTGTAATGGTTTGTATTTCTAAAATTCATTTCAGGTAATAAATTGTCATCTCCTTGAATATTTGGCAAATGTATGTGTTAACTGGAGTGTTAAACTGGGTTACAATGATAAGATGATGTACTTGTTAATATTTTAAAACTATGTTCATTATTTAAATGTAGACTTTAAATCTTTGAACTGAAATTAAATATTGGAATCGTATAGTTAAGCTCGTATTACGACGTTACACAAGCTTAACTATGCGATTGCAATAGTTAGTTTCAGAGCTTTGGAACTTTATAATCTAATTATGACTATGTGTGATATGTTTCGGTAAAACAAAATACAGAGGCAGATGCCTAAAAAATAAATGTTAACATTCATCGGTTGTAGTTTTGTTAGAGGACCGCCTAGTAGTTTTCAATAAATGTTGGAAACGGTCATGATGGAACATTAAACAAATTTAGACTCTAAAACTTTGAAAATTTCTCCAATTTAAATCGGTTTTAGGAACATGGATGGATCAATATTTATAGCTAAGAAGCAAATAATAATTTTTAAATGTACAGAGCTATAAAACTTGCGATATTTGGCCTTTTACGTATACCCGGTATACAATTGGCGACGATATCAGGGATGAGAAAATATTCATTCAGAGTTTAAAGCATCACTAATTTCTGCTACTTATGTTTGCAGAACAAAAGTTAAAAATAATTTAAGGGTTTCGCTGTGATTATTGGAAAATATCATCTGCTGTTTCTGATACAATCCGAAAAGAAAAAAAGGTAAGTATAAGTCAAATATAGAACAGCCTTATCTAACGATATAAATTCTTTGGACACTTACTTAACACAATTGTATCCCTGATAGTCTCTAACCTGTAACAACTATTTTCAAGCGTTGTATAAAGTATTTTATTTAATTTTGATTTCATTGTCATTATTAAAAATAGAAACTAACTACGTGAACGTTTTCAATCCTTGACATGCACCGTTCTCCCGTTTCAACACTTCATCATCTGTACAGTAAATATAGGTATTCTACATCAAATACATCAATAAGATGATAAACAAAAATGAGGTTTCAGAAAAGGGTCTACAACTGAAAAGAATTTGCAGATGGACATCTAGTGAGAGTCATTAACAATGTTAGTTGTAAAAAATGATAACAATGTCTGGTATTATGTAACATTTTTACAACGCCCTATCTCGAATGTTAGTCTGTAAGATTTATTATGATGAGATTTTAAGCTCTGCAAAGGACACATTTTGACATTGCACGTCTTTAACGATGAGCACATTTGGTTGACAACGAAAATACACCACCTTATAGACACTTAAACACCCTCTTTTAAATGAACCTCACGTTTCATTAAAACATTGTTTCTTCACTCCTTTTCAAAGTATCTTTAATTACTATTCATTTCATATGTAAAAACATAGACCTCTTCAAACACTATTCCCATTGCTTTTTCCCCATCAATATAAATGAGCAGAAAACAATACTTTGTTTAAAATTCCATGATTACATTCGTATACGCGATCGCACAAATACTTCAAAATGTCGTTACTAAGATGTAGTCTAATTACGTTAGTTTTGCTTTTGTTTTAATATTGTTATGAGTGTTTGGTATCAATCAGTAACTGTAAAAATCACTTAACTACTTACGCATCTATCACGATCGATAAAAGTTCGCAGGACGATAAAGAGGTAATTGAAAAAGTCTTTGTATTAAGTCAATATCTGAGTTAGTACAAGGAGTTTCTTCACACTTTAGGGATTCCAAATATTCTCATGTCATGAACTTCCTTCAGGTTCCTGCCTAAACATAACTGATTAAAGCTGATAGCTTTAATTTAATCTAACCAACATGCCAGAAATAAATCAACATTTTGTAGGCATACAGATTTGTTTCCAATTAAGCACACAGTGAAATAACCATCTTTAGCGTACGTCATATAGTCATGTTATTTTTGCACGGTTGACTTGTAAAACTTTTCAGGATTACTTTTTCACTCTTTTTGCACAATGTTAAAACGCCATTCCCTATTTTAAATGATAAAAGTACATTTGAGCTCACTGTTGGAATGTGAGGATGAAGGCGTTCGTTACACGTTTTTTTTTTCCCTTGTATTTGACGACGTCAGTACTTGTGTCTTTAACGAGGAGTACACATATTTAAACGTCAATTTCACAGTAAGCTTTCAATCCATCATAATCACCGTCTTCGTGTTTCAGCACCTAATCATCATCTCTAAATAAATATAAGTGTTATTCTACCTCTATTATATTACTAAAATAATAACTTAAGCGGCCTTGATACAAACATGAGGGACTGTTTCAAAAGAGATAGTCGGGTATTGGGTGGGTGCAGTGGACAATTATAGGTATTCCACGTTAGCTATGTTTATTTATGTACTTTTATAACACATTCAGAACAGAAGAAAATATATCCATGCATATATAAATGCATATTCATGAATATCAGTAATGTTATTCTCTGGGCGAGGATGCTTACACGAAAGCACAGTCAACATTTATGTAGGTAGTTTTACGTCATAAAAGTAGTATCTGACAAGGGTAACTTAAATACATGACTGGTATCAAAAGCAATGTGCTTCTATGCTCATGAGATATCACTATTACTACATTATCAACTGTGCAAATTTTAGTCGATATATTTTTCTCACAATTTGATAATCTTACTTGTGTAGTAATATTTCCCATTGAAAGCAGCTATTTAAATTTCATAACATTTGGTCTGTTACAGAAAGAAGGTTTCAAAAGTTAAGAGTTTACAATGGAAAATAAATTTGCTCATGTATACATAGTGAAATTTATTACCAATATTATTCTAATATGGTGATAACATGTTCTGTTATGTGTCATATTTGTCTTACGCCAGATCTCGAGTGTTAGTCTTTCATTACTGTAGTTACATGAAAGCAAAGGTAGCATTGCATTTTGATGGAAAGATAATAAACAAAATTTAGGTCTTGCTCGGAAAGAAAATGATTATAACCTTTGGATGTAGTGACGACTTTGAATTTCATTCTTGGATGTACATAAATTATTTTTGGTGTAGAACGAAACCAGCCTTACAAGCTTAGGGGCTAATGATGGCGACCTGATAAAAGAGATCGATTCTTCCAACAGAAAAAGTTCTTCTACTTATAACTGAGATTAAACTCAGTCATGTGCAATTTAATGTACACATTGAATGGCTTTCTTCCCAGTTTTGAATGAACCATATAAGAGGTTCACCATTTCCTGGGTTTTATTATATTCTTGACGATTTGTTTGCGTTCCTTTTGAATTAATTCAGAAATATAAAAGCCCTAAACTTCGCAACCATATTGCAGTAAAAATAATTGATAATCAGAAAGCTGATATAGCAAATATATGCGTGTGTGCAAATTATGTGTTCATTTAAATAAAACATGCATTGCTTTTATCGCTTGTTCATTTTTTTAAAAAGGAATCTATGAATTTTCACGAGAAAGGCACCAGCCTTATTTTGGAACTAAAAGCAATGTTGGTATCTTTCCATATTGGTCTCAACCTTGTTATTGCTGCTGTTGTCTGGGCAATCGTACAAAGTAATTCTGGTTTGGAGCCCTCATCTGTGATAATTGATCCCAAGTACTTAAAGCTTGTGACTCTTTCCAGCTTCTGTCCACTGACCTTTATTTCTGCACTGATGCCATTGGTGTTCGTTGTCATCCGTTTGTTTTGTCGGCGCTAATCTCCATACCATGTGCTGTGGAGGTTGTGTCGAGGCGCTCAACCAATTCCGCCAGTTCTTTTTCATCTCCTGCTAAACCATTAATATCATCTGCAAAGCGAAGGTTGGTGATTGTTCTTCCTCCGATGCTGACAGTACCCTTGTGGTCATGCAAGGCATCCTCCAGGAAAAAGTATACACCCATTTCTTACTCCAACTGTTGTTCTGCTGCCATTGATGAGAACAGCACTGGTGGCTTTGTCATAGAGGTACTCAACAACCTGCACCAGGTTTGAACTGATGTTGTACTTCCTCATAGTTGCCCATAAGAACGCATGCCATACCTTATCAAAGGCCGTTTTGAAATCTATGAAGACGTGGTGTATATTCTGCTGATGCTGAATATATTTCTCGCAAAGGAGTCTCAAATTGAAGATTTGTTCTGTGGTGCTCCTTCCTGCTTGGAAGCCTGCCTTCTCTTCAGCAATAATTTATTCTGCTTGAGGCTTTAGTCTGCTGAGAATTTTTTTCAGCATGACTTTGCTCGGGTGACTGATCAAACTGATGGTTATGTAGCTTCGGCATAGCTGTAAGTTTCCTTTCTTGGGGAGCATGATGACCAAGGACTGAGTCCATGTGGTGGGCCATTCTCCTGTCTGCCATATCTTGTTGCAGATTGTTGTTAGGACTGTGACTCTATCTTCTCCTCCTGCTTGAATGAGCTCTGCTGGTATGTTGTCAATGCCGGCTGACTTTCCTTTCTTTAGTGACCTAACTGCAATTTCTACTTCTTCATCTTCACAAAGAATCGGGTTGTCATCAATTACTTCTGCCTGAGGGCAATTTAGTACTGCTGAATCTCCTTGGGTGTTATGATTGTACAATTCTGAGCATTATTCTGTCCATCGCTTGAGGATCTCTTGATCATCTGTGAGACATTTTCCTGATTTGTCTTGGATGGTGGTGGTTTTCCCTTGTTTATGGGTTGTTAGATATTTCACCAGCTGATATGCCATTTTGCTGTCATTTCTACTCAGACTTTCTTCGATTTTGCAGCATTGTCCTTCTATCTAGGATTCCTTTGCCTTTTTTTAAGATTTTCCTGATCATGTTGTTTATCTCTCTGTATTTTCTAGCTCCTTCATGATCACGTTTTCCCTTTTTCAGTTCTTTTCTTTTGTCTCATAGTTCAAGGACATCTGTTGTGATCCAATGTTTCTTTGTTCGACGATATTTGCCAATGATCTCGCTAGCTGTACTAGTCACAGCTGTGTTGAATGTGGTTGTTAAGGACTCTAGGTCGGTGTCCTGGCTGTCCGGGATTAACAAAGGTGCAAATTTACCACCTATCATTGCTTGGAAGGCTTCTGAGGCTTTTGGATCTTTCAAGTTTTCAAAGTCAAATCTGATTTTTGGTTGGTTAGGCTTTTTGATCATTTTCAGGCGGAGGCGAAACGTTGTCATTAATAAATCATGGTTACTTCTAATGTCTGCTCCTGGAAAACTTCGTGCTCTGGAGATATTCAGTCATGTGCAGATTCGTTTTTTCATCAAGATGTAGTCAGTCTGATTGTGATGTTGTCCATCTTTACTGTGCCAGGTCCATCTTCTAGATACTTTGTGAGGGCCGAATGTGTTGGCTAGCACAAGATTGTTGTGGGCAGCAATATATTTCAAGATATCCTTTATATACTTACGCCACATAGAATGCATATGTTACAGGCATACCGTGAAAAGCTATAACATTTTTCTCTGATGATAATGACATTCCATGTGTTAGTTGTTTCCCTTTGTCATTGCATCTGACATACATTAATACACTTTGAAGCAAATTTGCTGTGAAAGACATTTTAACTGGCGAATGTTTTATTGAATAATAATCTCCAATATCCATAACCGAGTCAGATTCTATATTGTTAATTGTTTTGCTGACGTTATTTAAAAGATGTAAGAATGGGATTTAAGTGTTGTTTTTTTTAAAAAAAAAAATCTCGGATAGACAATGGCTTTTCACACATTTTTCTAACAATAAATAGCGTAGCTTTCACTGGGGAAACGTTCGTTGGCTAACTGGCGCTCCATTGTGAGGTGACCAAAAGAAAACGGAATGATTAGCTTTACGAAGTGTCTAATATCCATTGTATGGTGGTGGACAAATTATAAACTTCAATAGTTTTGGCAAGAGCATTAAGCAAGTAGCAGAGAGAGCAGACATAAATTATGTTGGCTATGTGTTTTGTTTCGTTCGACGTGTCTGCCACGCATCAAGCTGAAAACGTATGTCAATCATATACATTTCTGCTACAGAATCTATAACTGTATATTGGCTTGTACATTGGCAATAATGAAAGTTAAATCTCGTGTGCTATAACGTAGTTGTTTGTAACTGAAAAAGTTAGAATGAAAAAATTGACTTTATAATTTTCAGTATTTCATGTTTAATGGCAGATAAATCGAAATCATTAATAATTTCTTTTAAAGCTTTATGTATGAGATTGCAAAATCAAATTTAAATGGTGCACAATAAACAGAATTGACGATATTTCTGTTTCATTCGACATCTTCATAGTTATTACCTGGAAATTAGTCAACATTCGAGACGACTAAAAGTTCTTCTAAATCATTTTGGTTATTTGTATGGAGAAAGGTCAGTCGTTATCGTTTTAAGATACCGAAATAGGTGGAATTTGTTCGTGTTATTATATTCCTTGTTGGTTGCTAATTTAAACATCTTTTACAACTGTAATCTGAAAACTTGGTAAGGAAAAATCTTTCCTGATTGTCCCAACGAAGAAAATTCCTTACACCTATCAAATTAGAGTGTGCTGTTTGGTAATCTTACATTTCATTAATGCAATGTGATTTGAACAGCTTTCTTTTTGTACACTATTGTTTCTTGCTTAGACGATCGGCTTGGGTTTCTTTGCATTGCTGCAAATAATTGCCCGATTTGCCAATTTGCCTTCCACATTCAAGTCTACGCGGATCCTTGGACTTTAATTATATTGTCTTTTCAGATTTTTTGCTAACATTATTTTCATCCTGTTCCAATCTTCGCTATCTTCCAATTATTTCGCAAGAAAGCTTGAAAGATACTCAAATATTAATATGTATCTTAACGAAGGTAAAAATCGGAAGATGACGTACAATTACACTTGCAAATAGTGAAAAATAATTTGAACTGTAATTTGGTCGTGTTAAATGATAGATTCCACGACATATTCAAAATGAAGAGTGGAGAAAGACATAACTGAGTTTTAGAAAACTAACTGCTACTGTACGCATTGTTATAATGAGTACTACAGAAAATAATCTAAACATGGAAGAATGAAACAAGAGGGTCCACTAATGTGTGACTACATAAATACATCAAACAAAAATGTCACAACCACGAACTTTCTGATTAATTAGGGTGAAAAGAAATAACATTGTATCAGCATTGGGAAAACATCAAATCAGGCACGACATTAAATATACTCGATGTTCCAGATATCAATATCGACCGCATCTGGCTCAACTTCAATAAGTCTGAAGGTGTTAGTGAATAAGTTTACAACACTGATAATATCACATCATACTTCTATTTTATTCATTCTCCAAAACAGCCAAGATAATATATTTATTTGTGAGACAGTGTGTAAAGTATAGAAAATGAAATCGGTGCAAACAAAACATAAATGCCTTCTGAAAATAAAATGAACGAGAACACGGACAAAATTAATCCTTCAAAAGGTCCATCTTAATCGTTGAGTATGTTTTGAATAGTATTGTCCGTTTTCCTTTGAGACGTTGCTAATCCACTAATGACGATTGTTGTAACACGTGTGAACGCGCAAATGCATTAATAATACGCAACAAGTACACATTATACTTTTGCAATACATTTTGAACACTTTTACACAATGTTCTTGTTATTTTCTGTTTGAAAGTTATTAAAATGAAGCAACCATAACTTAACACGACACAACGCCAGTAAAGGATCTGATTTCATTTAATAGTATGTAGTGACTTTTACGTTGGTTTTATAACTATTCTTAATGTCAGTTGGAATACGTCTGAAAATGAACAAAGTCACACTGTAAATTACAACACATGACGACTTGGAACTGTAGCATTCACGAGGATTTCATTCGTCTTATTGAGTTGTTTCTCTGCCATTTTCATATATATTTTGGAGTACATTTTATCGTTTATGTCTTTCATTGTACTATATGCAGTAAGCATCTTTAATTCCAAATGTATTATTCTGATTGTAGAGAAATGTGGTTATTGTATTTTCGTCATAATGCATAACCGAAAGTTGAACGCCAATATGCAAGAGGTACACATGCTGGTATTAAGGGTGAACTATAGATAATATCTACGGTAATGCAGTTGATTTAACGATCGCTCTAAATAGTTGTTTGAAACGTGTCAACACGGTAGTTATAAATGCGGTGGCAAAAACTTCACAAGGTTTATGGCTGGAAACAATAGAAATGCATGGTTATCACCGGACGGTAGGTCTCACTGGTATACCAACAGCAAACAGTAGTACGTTCTGTCGTTTGACTAGAATATTGATATGAGCTTCAGAAATCATACTTTGACAACGTTTCTATTTATAGTAGTGTTGCATCCTAAATTAAAATTATGCCATTTTTAGCGTTTTAGGGTGCATCAAATAAAGTTATTAATTTTGTAGCTAGATAAGTAGGCAATAAAAACCATCAACTTAAACACACAATCTTTTCTTAACTAACAACAGATTTGTATATTATAATTTTCTAATTCGAAATATATTCTTCCTATCTTTTTATATTTTTTCAGCTGAATCATCACCATGCTAAATTTTTCTGTTGAATCATGAACACCGTGAAAAAGATGACCTGTTCTGAACTTGAACAACAAATATACAAATAAAAATGACATGATTCTTTGATTTAATCTTACAATACATTCCTTTTACAAACAAGTGCTATCTTACAGAAAACATGCATCCTACTTTCTCCTCAGTTTTTGATGTAGAGTTCATTCAGCAGATGATAACTAGCTCTAGTTTTCAACTGCGTTTGCTCCAAAACACATTGGGTAGTGGAAGCACTTCGAGTGGCTGATTAGTCTAAATCGCTCGTCTTTAACGATCACCGAGATCTCTCCTCTGCCTCCCCCCTCCCCCCGTATGTTCGAACCTCTGGTTGGGCAACTGTGGTATGTGAGAAAGCTTACAAGTTGACGCCATAGATCGGTGGTTCTTCTTGGCTTATTCCTCCACCAATAAGGTCCGCCTTGAATAGCCTACGTTATGGATATCTTTTATATATATATATATATATATATATATATATATATATATATATATATATAGTTTCATGTACGTCATTTGAGTTTATGATGTTTATAATTTAATTCTTAAAATAAAGTGGCTTGCCAGCATGTGTTATAGTCAAAATAAATTTAAAATACGTATAGGTTTTCCTTCCTAAATCAAGGCAGAATAACCAGGGCAAGTCAACAACTATTTCGGTCGATTACTCTAAACATTAAATTTTGAATGCAGATCACGAAAACATCACATGAAACTAGGACTGCATTTGTCCTGTTGAGAGATCATGCACGCCCTAGTTGTTGATTGGCTCATTAATTTGAGAAGGTCAGAACAATAACTATTAAGTATTTCACAATTTAAGGATCCAAATGTTCGAGACTCTTTGTAGTGATTCAGATTTGGTTGATTTAGTGTGCACTCAGAGATTATATAAAACAATTAAAACACTATATTAAGGTTCTTTTACTCATGTGCAGCTTTTGGAAGAGTCGAGAGAGGAAATCGTAATTTATTTATCACATGTTCATTAGACTTACAAAGAGGAAGATATTTATTCTATAAATGACAGTACTTTAAGGAAATTTTTCAAAGATATGAACATTTAAATAATTCACTCGGCTTATCTGACTCTTTAAACGTTTTTAGTGATATTTTACTTTCACTTGACTACCCTGAAGTAACAACTTTTGGATCACCAGTGGTGCTAACAAGTTAGCAAATAAACACATTAGAAACTTCAATCGGAAAACCTTAGGACAGCTTTCGGATAGCTGCAAGGTTGATAGTAAAATTTAGGACAATATTCTAGGAATTCATACGTTGTAAGTTATTTTTAAATCTTTCACTTTCTTTGATTTTATAAGTTCGGGGAAAAAAAATATATTTTGGAAACTTTAATGTTTGTTGGGTTTTTACATTGTCTTCTTACTTAGTCTAAGCCGCTAGAGGCAACACCAAATGGCGTCCAGCCCACAACACCAACTCTACAAAACCTGTTGTACTGGTTTATTTTCGTCAAGTGCATTATTTATCTCTTGTAAAGTCCAAGAGCACGTTGAAAATATAAACACCGTTTTTTGTACAGTTCTGTTTCTTTTCATAATTACCACTACAAATAATTGCATTTGAAGAGTTTTAATTTGCCAAGAGTAATGTCCCTTGCCGTACACAGAAAGAGACGATCAGTCCGTACCGCTTAATAATACAGAGACAAAAAGTTGTTTACTCCCTGAATCCAAATTTGAGTCCAATTACTCTTATCTGGTATCAAAAACGTGAAATATTCAGTATATATTACATCTATCATATTAAATGAGATAAGATAGTACGGTTCGTTAATTTGTCATTTGCTAACGTTTATCAATATGTATTACGTCCAATAACCTCCATCGACTGAGTGATACCTGTAAATTATTGGTTCCTGTTGACATTTGTGCCGACAAGATATATGAATATTCAATTAGTGAGCATACTTAGGGAGCTCTTTCTACGTGAGGGCACAAACCTCAAAGTTTTTCACTTGATAAGACAAGTATCAAGGGCGATTCTGGAAACAAACAGAAAGAGCTAACACATTAAGGTATACATGTTTATATCTTTTATTCTTTCTTCAGGAATCACGTGTAAGATAATTCAACAACTAATCGAACACAGATGATATAGCATAGATTAAGGTTATCATCTTCGATCAAGGCCGATCTTTAATATTTTGAAACAGACCAAAAGTACCTTCAAAATACAACGAATGAAATTTCATAGATGCAAGTTTTGATTTTATTTCAAAATAGTTTCACCCTTTCTTATATATATATATATATATATATATATATATATATATATATATATATACGAACAATCGTTTGTTAAAGCTTTAATGTTAAAATAGATATTAACGTATTGACATGATTTCGATAACCGTATCTCAAATGATTCCAGATAAGAGTCACTTACTCAAACGTCCACTCATTGTGTAAACAGTTCTTTCTCTGTATCACGAAGTGTGCTAGATTGGACCTCACTCTGTCTCTGTCTGTATCTATCCATCTATCTCCCTCTCTCTCCCTCTGTGTGTGTGTGTGTGTGTGTATATATATATATATATATATATATATATATATATATATATATATATAAACAATACAGATCATATGGCGAATAACAATCCTTTCAAATGCACTGGATCCAGCAAGGGATCACGTGTGTCAGGGATTGATTAAGATAAACGTAATAAACTCACAACGAACAGTGCAAAACAAGTATCTATTAACCTGAGCGCTTTCAGCTCTTAATGAGTCATTTTCAAAGGCAAATACAAAACATAGACAAGGAAAA
>JAECUM010071257.1:0-11882 GCA_016617855.1 Megalonaias nervosa | reverse complement strand
TATATATATATATATATATATATATATATATATATATATATATATATATATATATACATATATAGTATTGGTGTGCAACTATTCTGGATCGTATCTACCTGATTGGAAAACCAATAAATCACGAAGTAATTCATTTGATTTCATATAATGTGTATTAATTGCTTTAGTCATTACAAGACATATCATATACTCAATTATGATACTGCTTTTATTAAATACGTAAACAACTGATACATTTACCGACTAATAAATTATACCTTTATTTCAAGACAAGTTTATTGTTCTATATCATTGTCAGCAAAGCCGTGAATGCCTTTATCTTATTGACTAAACAGGCCATGGCATTACAAGAGTTGGAAAGATGTTGATAAGGATTTCTTTGTCTACGTTTTCTGGTTATATACCATAACTGATCTTTCATGTAAGTTTCTGATATTGTGAGCGTAAGGAGGAAACAAATTGAACATGTAGAATATACATTTTTAATTAGGGCTTATTTAATATGATACCTACCAGCACTGTGTATCATCCATTGCAGAATATACGAGATTTTGATAATATATTTGCATGTTTGTCTGCTAGTATATGTGGGCTTATGTATGCACTACTTCCTTCAAGAATTATAAGTAAATGGTGTAAATGGTTGTACCATGTTCGTTACTCTCACTTCTAGATCAAGAATAAAATCATCAATGACCTTGACATTCTCCGATTTAAACATGAGGGAAGCAATAGGCAGCTGTTGTGGAATAAATCTCTTCAATTAATGATATACAATGTATTTCATTCTAATATATGCCTGTTTATAATCACTGTTGTAAGAGAAGATAGTGTAACAAGGTAAACGGTTTCGATTTCGGATTTATAACAGGATAATGTTGATGGTGATACAAATAAAATGTTTATTGGTGAATAACTACAATAAATAAAAAATGTATCATGAATACGTGCGTGTATAAGACCCAAATATTGGACCTATTAACAATCCGCCCAAGCCTAATAATGTAGCATAAATGTGAATACAAGTAAATAACCTTACACAGTACAAGGGCAAAGGTTAATGATTCACAGTAATTTCACACGACGATAAGAATGATGCATTTTACTCAAATAGTAAAAATGATGTACTTTACTCATATAGTAAAATATATTCACTCAAATAGAGAAAAATGAGGTACTTTACTCAAATAGTAAAATGATGAAAATACTGGGACAGATGTCATACAAAATATCTTTACAGTCCCAGAACACTGGGTATAACAAAACCCAAAATTAGCCCACGACTAAAAGATTACATGTATGGAGTTACACAAAGCACTCCGTCACCAGAATGCTTGGTTAACAGGTACACTGGTCAATCAAGCAGTCAGCATTACAGGTAGTCACCGACCACTATTTAAGTCCCTGGTCAGTCAAGCAATCAGCGCCCACCAATAGGTCAGCAACGTCCGATCACCTGCTACTCATCCAGCAACACACTGTTCAATCAGTTCTACGGCCACTATGGTCAGCTTTACAGTGGCTATGGTCAACTTATATGGTCAGCTCTACAGCTGGTACCCCGTCGAATCTGATCAGCCAAAAGTAAATCTGCCAGGGATCGATGTTGTCCTGTGTGTGTTATATGTGTATGCTATTTGTTTCTTGTATTGTCTGATGTTTCTGTAGGACTGGCATATTATAAATTCAAATGAGTAATTTAATTATAGAGTTCTAAAAGCAGTTAAATGTATGAAAAGTGAAGGAAGTTCATGTAATTGGTAAAGAATATTTGTGAAAATAAATATTGATCTATTGATAAATTAATAATAAGTATATAATTTAGTTCTCAAAATAATTAATGGTATTCATATTTTCAATCTAAATAAGTGTAACATAATTAATAGTAATTCTTAATAATATATAACGGAAAAAGTAATGTCATTTAATTAATTCTTAAAGTATGAATAGTAATTGTAGTTTAAATTAATCAAAGTGAATATAGGCAATGAGTTCGTTCAAAATATGCATTGTGTTTAAGTGCGGATTGAGCTGCACGAGCTCTCCTAATTTTGTTTAATAGGTCGTTGTGTTTATGTGCAAAGATAAACCATTAGGTTTGCAATAAGTACATAGTAATACATTGGTAATTATAAAAACAATAGTAGTAATGTAATTTAATTAATAGTTTAAGTTTAAAAAAATAATAGTTTATTAGTCAAGGTTTAATTTAATTTTGTCCACGAGTTCAATTCAGACCATGTATCATATTTAAGTGCAAAGGGAGCTGCACGAGCTCCAGCTGGGTCACGCCAGTGACCAAAGTATTGTCAATGGTTCGCAATGTTATGGTAAAATTAATAAATCAGTAGTCAATAAAAGTTATGTGTAATGTTTGTATGTTTGCAAATGTTTAAGATAGTTATAGCAGAAGATAGAGAGTTAAAGCAGAAGATGGAAAGTTAATTATTAGTAAAATGTTCACATTTTCTCTTGTAGTCCAAATTAAACAAAATAATCTGGAAATAATACATTGATGTAACAAATGTTATTGTACTTTTCTCCAACATATTCAATTGTTTTAAATTGCCCGTTTCATAAATCTTAATTTCATTTTTTGAAAATAAAGGCTCTTATATTTCTAAGGTCTTAATTGTATTACACATTGAAACTGATGTTACTTATCTATCTATCTATCCATCCATCCATCCATCCATCTCTCTCTCTCTCTCTCTCTCTCTCTCTCTCTCTCTCTCTCTCTCTCTCTCTCTCTCTATATATATATATATATATATATATATATATATATATGATAGTATTTTCCAAACTCAATCATATTCTCTTCTGCGAAAATATTTCAAAGATATTTC
Organism: Megalonaias nervosa; assembly: GCA_016617855.1. Classification (NCBI taxonomy): domain Eukaryota; kingdom Metazoa; phylum Mollusca; class Bivalvia; order Unionida; family Unionidae; genus Megalonaias; species Megalonaias nervosa. Next base: position 9,033 of record JAECUM010071257.1, on the reverse strand, counting down.
GTTATAACATAGAGCCTGCAAGTGTAATTCAAAATCTGCGCATACATCCATCCATCCATCCGTCCGTCCGTCCGTCCATACATACATACATACATACATACATACATACATACATACACACATACGTGCATGCACGCATGCATACATACACACATACATAGGTAGAAACACGGATAAATAAACAGTTATATCATAGTTATCTTGCAGCCACATGTTTGTACATTCACGTTTTTATGGACTAGATAATTATAAAATGTATAATATAGAGCTTATGCCACGTTGAGTTTCTGGGACACTTATGCCATTAGGCACTTGTGATTATATTATAGTATCACATTTGAATTCATGCTATGTTTTCCTTTACGTTCAGTTGTGTCTTAATATAAAGACTAAGAAAGACTTCTTTTACAGCATGTCGCAGTGTTTCATGCTATGCCTGTTTAAACTTCGTAATGGAGATTATGCTGGAGAGTTCTGTATACAGACCAAAACAAGAAGCAATTGTCTTAATAATATTGTCATGATGGAAAGGTAGAAATTAAAGAAAAACATTAAGACAAAGTCTATTTCTTTGCATTATGAGTTTGCCGTGCATAAATACATATTTTGCTTTAGTTGAAATGGTGCTTGTCGTTTTGTTTCCAGTCTATTTTATCATATATCCTTTGGGAGGAGAGATGAAATGGTCGTCAACGTATGACTAAATTACAATTTCAGCATAATAGGAAACATATGTAGAAAGTTATGACACATGGTACATCATGTTGGCTTGTTTTGTGATTGAGTGGGGAGTCAAAGGTAGTGTGTTACATTGGTTTCCATTTCAGTCGTATTCCAGGGTTCACCCTGAGATCTGGAAAATATTGCATGCAACCTGTAGTGGAAATAAAAAGGTGACAACTTAAAAATCGTTTTAGGTTTTGAACAAATGTCTATTTTTAAAAGTTGTATACGCATACTGTTCAACTTCTATAACATATCACCTTATCTCCTTTCTGAGACGGTTATATTGCCATAACCTGATGATATGATATAGCAACAAATTAAACTGTCAGCCATGTCGATCGAAGTAGGGAGCTTTATGAAATATTGCCACTGTGATCTATCTTATTCTCAGACACATTTGATCTCGATTTACATGCCTCAGAACAACTGTACATCACATGCATACCACTATGACTATCCTTTAGATCAGGCCTTAGTTCCTTTTAAGGAATGCTGAAAACAGACAGGTCCGTGTTATTAATTTGCATAGTGTCATTATAATCTTCACGATAAGCAAGGAGGAATTAATAGCAGGTTAGGTAAATGATGAGCTCTCTGATGTACTTTTTTTAGAATGTTTCATAATGATACAATGTTAGATTCTCATACACCCATATAGCTATCCCATGTAAAGCCACGATTAGAAAAAAATGCAATAATAACTTGCCATGATTCTAAATATATTGTTTTTAGTGTTCTGTATCACTTCTTTTTAAATGAACGTGGAGTAGAGTCAAAAAGGTCATATTGTAAAAGGACCTGTTTCGCAACGTTCCATCAGTTGTCGTTTCATTCTAATATGCAACTGTACACTCTTGATTATCAACCCGCACTGGTATCAAATGTCTAAATCTGTATTTATCTATTCAGAAGATTATTGTCTCTATATAATTTGAAACGCCCTTGTTCTGTGTGGACAAAACATGATTTGTTTAGTCATATTACGTTAGTTTGCATTACAGGAACGTCCAAACCATTAGATCCTAAACGAAGCAACTTAATAATGTTTTCCCACAAAAAAATCACTAAAAAGGTTGCCATTTTACTAACGTACTGAAATAGCTTTTACCGTTTTCTGACCCCATGTTTGGCCCATGGTTCTTTTGCTTTTTATTTGTAAATTTACATCAACACTTTCGGATATTGATGCAATCGATACTAGCATTATCACACATACAAAAAACATATATGTGGCATTACTTCGATGAAGAATTCAATATAAAATGGTCAGCTTCACTAATATACTGAAACCCGTGTGTATTTTCTGACTCCGTGCTCGGCCCATACTTATTTGCTCTTATTTCTTCAAAACGACATAAAAGTACTCGATAAAGTAATTTCGGGTCAAGTGCATATTGTTGAAAATATTGGTTAACTGCGGGGTATTTGTGTCATGAAAATGTCTTCAATTGTATTGTTTGCATAAGTCAATAAAAAACATCGTGTATTTTTAAATAGGAAAAAAATGGCCGTTACAGTTTAAAAAAATATAAAAAATAACCAGACGAAGGTCTTTGCAAATGATAAACTAAACTGAAGAAACATATTAGGTCTTCTGGTCACCATGGTGAGCATATATTACGGCGTCCACCTTAAGATTTATCTTTTGCTGATCCACTTGGGCACTCAGCCATGGGTGACATAATTGTATTATATGCACTGTGTGATGGCGGACGGAGCGAAGCACGAGCAGAAACAAAAACTATAGAGGTGCAGAGTTGGCGATTTTATCCCATTTATTTCGTGCAATAATCAGCTGGGGATTGTACCGGTCGTAAGTGATAATACATGATGTTGCAAAGCTTTTAATCTAGCTGATTGTTTGTTGTTTTGCGCATATGTGTGCACATGTTACTTAAACAATTTGGAGTACTATATGGTGGAAAACCGTGCAGCTAATTAGGAAATTCTTTTTTCCTCGGGATTTGAAAAGACAAACAAGTTGAAATTCAACGACTCCTATGCCGTACAGCACCTGCTGTAGACTAGTTCAAACGAAAACCATTGTTGACTAGTTTGTTCTTCTAATGACACATACTCTTTTTTCATACGCTCATGGGTATATGCCCTCTATACTAAATGCAAATAAGTGAAGTTTACTTCATCATGTCCTTATATCACATTTACTATTTTCTTTCAGGTGGAAAGAGAGAAAGAGGATAGGGTAAGTATTGATAAGTATTCTTTCATCTAGTAGGCAATGTGCCTGTAATGCATAAGGATATGTGTATTATATATAACTATTAGTCAAATTTCTCACATTGTTTACAACGAACCATACAGTTATCACCTTTCATGCAATTTGTTTAGGCTCAAATATTAATAAAACCAGTTCTGGTCTCACTAGGTTCTTATAACGATTTGTTCCATCATGTAATGATCAGTTTGATTCATATTAACACCTGATACATCTTATGTACAAGTAAAGATCTGCTACAACAAAATACATAATCAGTAGCACATATATGAAAGAGAAGTAGACGATGTAGATTATACTTAGAGATTCATCGCATTGCATACAGGAAGTGTGAGCGTGTGGGCATTATTGACTGGACATATCTAAATCTCAGGATTCCAAAGAACGTATCAGCGTATCGGCATTGTTGTCTGGAAAGATCCAGCTATCATGGTCTCCAAAGTAAATATCAGCGCATCGGCATTACTGTCTGGAACGATCTAATCCTCACTGGGCCTCCAACATAAATACCTGCGTGTCAGCGGTATGGTCTGGGGAGATCTAAATGTCGAGACTTCAAATGGATGCAAAACCTTTTTACTTTATTTCTTCATTACAATATTTATTTTACATACCAACCCATACATATGTCCAAAACCTAGTCTAGTTCATATGTATCACAATATTGCGCATTTGTCCTTTTCGTCAGAAAAAAAATTAACATTGACATGGATGTAAGATAATTAAAGTTTATTCAGACTTGTATTATTAATAACGACCGCTGAAAAGATATCAATGTCTATGTCCATCCAATTAGTACATTACGGTTTGTCATTAGTATAATCTTTGCTGTCCACGTGGAAGACGTCACTGCGTTCACCTGACTGATGTTCGCTGTTTGTTATTTAGTTTATTATTATTTTTGTATGCTGTAAAACTCTTTTCTGATGTCTTTTTCGCCCTAATCGTCACGATGTGTTACAATTATATAATTTGGTACTGATTCTTATAATGCTAAACTACCAAGTACATAAAGAAAGCATGGACCATTGAAATTAGCATTCCAATTGGCGTTTTCTCTAAAATGAGTGGTGAAATGGCAAAGAATAGTGCGATAAACTCAATATATACGATGAACTGTTTTAAAACGTGTCATCAATTGTCATTCTTTTCGAAGACCAAATAATCCACAAAAACTCTTCCACTCCTAATTGCACCAACTGTGCAATTTGCATGTATGTCACACGAGCATTATGTTGATGTATAATTTACTAATTACCCTTTGCAGTGTTGTCTCAACCAAAAAACTGAGACAAACTGATACAGTTTTAATCAAATTCTTTAATTGTCTTTCATATATATTCATACGAGTGCATACATAAAAGGTGAACATTTGTCATAACTTTGTGCAAAAAAAATACAGGTAAGGTGGTAATTAGTAATATATTACTGAATATGTTTAATCTGTCATTTCTCCTTGCTTCATCGGTTCATCTTTTCATGAACTAGATTCTATCCCATATTTGGGACAAAATATATTTGTTTCACAGATTGTACAATCAAGTGTGCTATATTCGTTCAGGTAGCAAGACAGATCAACGAATATGTAAGTATTAATATATCTCCTATTAGTCAATACGGTCACTTATGTATTTCTTATATCTTCCCAGTCAATACGATTGAGATATGTGTAGAGTGTCCTTGTCATTATGAAAGCAACATTCAGCGTTTCGCTCTTATTGGGAATTTCAAACCCAAAACCTGAAAAGTAGTTGCTAGTAATTTCAGCTTCTCTGTTGGTTTATTGTGTACTAACCAGGACGATTTTCATATCATATTCATGTTATTGGTGAAATATCCAAAGAAGAATGTGTTGCTGTGACACAACGTACTCTAAGAAAACATAAATTCAGGTGCAATACTCAAAGCATCATTTTTATTTTCAAATTTGTTTTAGGAAAGTGTATATTCCAAGATGAGAGATTTATTAAGATAAGTTACATACTAAATCGATATGTTTACACAAGCATGCTTGTTCATCTGGCTGTATACATGTAGCTCGGAAAATGAGCAAGACTTTTCCAGAGTTTTGTTCAGAAGGTTGGTTATATCGTACATGTATCTTCTTTGCCAGGGAAATGATATATGATGCATAGGGTTGTAAAGACAGATAACATTTATTTCACATGTTTAAATGGTGCCTTTCATCAACTACTGAATTATATACTCCTAGCAAATCGACGTGTATTTCTAGTTTATGCAATGTTCACAAAATAGTTCATCGCTTTAAATGTTGGCAGTGTGACAAATAACATTTCAAACCTGGGAGAGATGAGCCTTCTCTCAGATTTATATCACCTTATTGGTCTGCTTGTCTCATTATTCAAGGTCATAGGAACAGCCAACTATTATATTTTTCAAAGTGAAAACTTGAAGCAAAGGTTTTAATTTTGTACCAGGCAAACACGAAACAAAATTATTGCAAATCAAGATATTGTCTGATACAAATAAGTACTTAAACAAACCCGATGTAAATTGTGTGCATGCATAATAAAATCAGATGTATACTTTGAAAATTTGTATAATTATTGGAATATGTTTGGAAAGAAGCCATATACCTTTGCGCTGCCATAAAGCAACTTAACTAAAATCCTAAAGGTGTAGTATTTTGCTTTTGTTATTTAACGCAACCATATTCAGTGGCATAGTTACACACATACTTGTCGGCATTGGAACTATTAAGATATATTGTTATGTACGGCAAAAATAAACATATGAAATTGACATGTTTAACCACACTGCATCTACCATATTCCACTCTATATTCCATAGGCTAGAGAGTGCTCGTTATATGTATATGATTAACGCACAATTCGTATGTTCGGAAAAGGATTACATTACACATGGAACCTGTCTCTTGTCCTGAAGATGGACAGCACGGAATACACTTCAAATACACGCATCCATAACAAGTAATAGGCCAATTCCAATATTTCGCCTCAACAAAATTCACAAAGTCATAACCCTCTGGACCCATCACTTTGACATTCTCTCAGAGATTGCAAATGAAGACAGTGATCATAGTATGTGCCATTTTATAGTCTGTAAAATCATACCCGTTTCGAAAATAGTTATTGCATAGGTCCGCTTTTTACAAACACTTGTGAACATACAACCAGCATTTTACGAGGAAGAGTGGGTACAGAGATATAGACGTACTTATGAACAGACGGACTATCACGCGGAAGGATCAATACATCTATATTGAGTGGGTTTCAAATGTATCCAATCTCATATAGTTATTTTGTTGATATTTTTCAATGTTTTGCACTGAATTACTTAACAATATAGAAATAAATATTATACCACATTTACTCAGCAATGGACACAGATAGTACACAATTAGGAAAGATGCATGGACATACAAATAAAGACAGGTTATGCCACGCTCTAGATAGGTAGGGACCACTGTCACATATAGAGCGTTTCCCCACATAGTTTTGGCGAGCATTCTTTTAGTAACTAAAATGATAATACATTCAACGTTGTTCTTTGTCGAAATGGGGTACAACTTTTCAACAAAACAAAACGTGATTTACATTCTGCAATACTGAAAATGCAAGTGAAAATGCATCATCTTACAATCCTTTTGGGAAATGATCCAAATGAATGTATGTTTTGCTACATATTTTTTTGTGACGGTTTACGCAGATACATGTGTACATGGAGATACATCTTTAAACTCAAAATACTTGTAATCGATTATCTAATTAAAGTGAACATAAGTGATGAAAACAAGCTTCATATCGCCTTTACCTGATGGTGTCTAAATACCTGCTATCCCATTAAAAACTTATAAGATATTATCCAGCCGATAGTATATGGTCATTCAAAATACGGAATTTACATGAAAGAAACATTTATTAAGCAATGTTATTTACCTATGTCTTGCGTCACATATAACATTCCAGCTAAAACATAATTGTGCATTTTTTTCTTCAAATTAATGACTATTAAATGGAACTCGTTTATATTAGGTAAATAATACAATGCCATGAACATTACGAGACATTAAGCAACAAGTTACATTGAGATCTCAGAAGGAAACAAGTCCAAGGAAGAAATGCAAGCCCTTGAGGATTCAAATTATATCGTATTTAGTGAGAAGTATGTGAGTTGGTGTTGTGCCTCTCTTGATAATACATTGTGGGAAAATTATCCTAATTGTGTATGATATTTGTTCGTAGAGAGTTTGTTGGGTACCTTATTGGAATCTGTCGGAAGTAACAGAATGTATATACATTTTTATTTGTTGCATCTTTGTCGAACGTGATTGAGGTAAAAGAGGAACTATGATGATATTTTCGATATTATATTTATGACTGAGATGTATGAGATATATGTCCACATTTGGATGTGCTGTTTCTTATTGGAATATGAAAACAACAATATATGTCCATACTTTATGGAAACAAATACATGCCCACTTTCTTGAGTGAGGTGTTTCTCGTTTGATTATATCTGATGGACGAAGAGTATCTGCCCACATTTTGGACGTGGTATTTCGTATCGGAATCTGTCGGACAGAAAAATCTGGAACTTTTCGAAGCCTTGTTTGTTCTCTTTGTTCATGTTAAAATGTAATTGTTCATGTGTCAAATTTCCTTAAAGAAGAAACAAGTTCTTACCCCAAGAAAGGAAGCAGATTTTACTCTTGCTACTGCCATGTTTGTCAATGTTATTGCAGCGCTCCAGGTATGGATTTGTAAGTACCTTTATTACTTGAAAATAAATGTATTTACCTCCAATAATAACTGTGTCATTTCCTTCATCGTGTACATAGCTTTCGTATTTGGAATCAGATGTTACCAACACTCTTTCAGATCACGTTACGTTAAACATTTCTTCTTTTGTTCTGTAGTGTAGGACGATACATCTTTTGTTTGACTCAGTTAACATGATATATTCAATAATGCCTTTATATATCTTCCTTGAGGGAAGACGACTTACACTGCTATTGCAAATAAGAAAAAAAAAGAAATAATAAAGTGCGTCATTGGATTTCGACTATGCTGATGGCGGACAGTATATCTTCTTGTTGAGGGAACCAGGAAAACACGGAATAAACAGGCAACCCACTGAAAGCTACAGGCACGCTTTTCTTTATAGATAGGGGTGAGATATCAGATGTATGTAAACGCCAGCTCCTTATGCGTCTCTTACACAATCCTAACATGCATATATGTATGTATGTATCTATTCATGTATGTATGTATGTATGAATGATTGTATGTATGTATGTATGTATGTATGTATGTATGTATGTACGTACGTACGTACGTATGTATGTATGTATGTATGTATGTATGTATGTACGTATGTATATATGTATGTATGTATGTATGTATGTATATATGTATATATGTATGTATGTATGTATGTATGTATGTATGTATGTACGTATGTATATATGTATGTATGTATGTATGTATGTATGTATGTATGTATGTATGTATGTATGTATGTATGTATGTGTAGATGTATGCATGTATGTATGTATGTATGAATGATTGTATGTATGTATGTATGTATGTATGTATGTATGTATTTATGTATGTATGTGTAGATGTATGTGTAGATGTATGTGTAGATGTATGTATGTATGTATGAATGATTGTATGTATGTATGAATGTATGTATGTATGTATGTATGTATGAATGATTGTATGTATGTATGTATGTATGTATGTATGTATGTATGTATGTATGTGTAGATGTATGTATGTATGTATGTATGAATGATTGTATGTATGTATGTATGTATGTATGTATGTATGTATGTATGTATTTATGTATTTATGTATGTATGTGTAGATGTATGTATAGATGTATGTGTAGATGTATGTATGTATGTATGAATGATTGTATGTATGTATGCATGTATGTATGTATGTATGTATGAATGATTGTATGTATGTATGTATGTATGTGTAGATGTATGTGTAGATGTATGTATGCATGTATGTATGTATGTATGTATGTATGTATGTATGTATGTATGTATGTATGTATGTGTAGATGTATGTATGCAT
>JAECUM010071246.1:0-28464 GCA_016617855.1 Megalonaias nervosa | reverse complement strand
AAGAGAGAGAGAGAGAGAGAGAGAGAGAGAGAGAGAGAGAGAGAGAGAGAGAGCTGGGTTGATTCACTCATTATGGTGTGTTTTTTTTTGTATCTCAGTTCAGTCGTTACCTTTTAATACATATCTATGGTATTTTTTGAAATAAACAAAACCAATTACACTGAATATATAGCTCTAATTGATATGAGTAGTAAAGGAAAACAAGGTTTTGAGATTTGAACGACCTTTGACCTCCACCCCCCCCATCAGAACATATTTGTAACAAACCTGCAGCCTCCATCAGAACATATTTGTAACAAACCTACAGCCTCCATCAGAACATATTTGTAACTAATCTGCAGCTTCACTCAAAACAGGTTTGTCAGGAGAAGGCCCTCTTTCCCCAGTAAAAGGGAAACGTCCTCCCACCAACCCCCTCTATCGTAACTTGAAACAGATTAGAAAATATATTTGTCAGGAGAAGGCCCTGTCTCCCACTAAAGGGGTTTTCTAGATTTTAGACCCCTTCCTATAACAGACTATCTTTCGAACTATATACATGTTCTTTGCCTGTAGCCCAGACAGAGACTGCAGGTGTTGCGATCGATAATGTCTAAAAAATAGACTGCGGTGTTTAGGAATGACTGGAACTGCGTCATAAGAAGGTTATGGAAGGATGATGCAATGTTGTGCAATTTCCGGAAGGATGATGCAATGTTGTGCAATAAGAATGTTCCTGAAGGATGATGCAATGTTGTGCAATTTCCGGAAGGATGATGCAACTGGAATTGTGATATTACAACTGCGCAATAGAAATTTCTGGAAATTCACGCAAGGACTATATGAGACCGCTCAAATGTTTTAGTCTGCAGAGATGCGTTTCGCTGAGAGGATCAAAGGTAAGTGAATTTATTCTTGAAAATTTAGGTTCTTTATTTAAACAACTTCTTCGCCAATAATTAATATTTCTACAGTAGCTACCAGAAATAATTTGTCATCATGTTTATACAAATGAAATTTAACTTTTCCACTTACTTTTCGATGACATTCAAATAACTCTTTCATTGCTACCCTGTTGACATAATACTTATAATCTTTTGCAAAAACCCTCGAGCGGTTTAGGTCAATATTTAATTTGGTATATTTTTCCTGGCTGACTGGATTATGAAGATTGCTATATTTTTGTCCGAGATTGTCTCTCAACTGTTCAAGATAATCAAAGTATTTGCTGTCATCTGATTTAAACAGCGAGGGTTTTATTCTATCAAATTTACTAAAACAAATACCTGAAATTTCATCATTAAATTCAGACTGTAGTGGTTGGCCGTTAATCATCAACACCTTAACCTTACTATTCACTCCATCGGCTAACGTTAAATTTTCAAACATTATTTCTAAAGTTCGGTCAAAATTACAAGCGTAATGTCCAATAGCTAATGTGTTTATCCCGTCCTCGCAATAGCGTTTGTCATCAAAATTACTTAGTCCACGTTTAAATAATTGTATCTGTTTCAAGTTTGTGACGATTTGATCTAATAACATTTGTTTTAATAAAGCCGATATTATTGTTTAGTGCTGCTTTAAAATCATCAAATTTCATACATTTTTTCACATATCCACGAGGAATACCTTTTGCTTTTTTTTGTCAGTTTATCATCATCTAAAATTACGGCGTACATTTTACTTCTTAGTCCGACAAATTCCTTAACTGGCACAATCATAAATTCGTCCTTAAATTTGCCAATAACTTTCTTGTTAGCTGGATCATGAAATCCACTACTCTCCGGATAGTCTGATAAATCAAATAGATCACGGTGGTCATAAATATCCTGCTAGACATCCTCACATTTTATATCATAAACTAGCGAATCTGTATCGGTGAACAATAAGTTTGAATCTGGCCAGGCTCTCTTCACAAATCCGTAGTGAAAATCGTACATCAACCATTTTGATATGTCCAACACCGACGCACCAACGTAAATTAGTTTATTTAACTTTAAATTTGTCTTTCGTCGCTGTATTGCAACGAGACTGTCGTTAAATATTTTCATACTGACAAAACCGTCATCGTTAACTAATTTATTCCTGCTATTTATGTCGTTTACAATCTTAATATTGACACGTTTTCGAATATTCTCCATCGCCTTGCCAAATACGGAATTGTTCATCAGTTTAAAGAAGTTTTTCTCAAATTCAGTTCTAGAAGTTGCGCGATGTTTGGTATTTAAATCAATATAATCTGCCATCCAACGAGACTGTTTGAATTTTAAGACGCAATGGACTTTCCTTAAGATTAAGCCGTGGTCGACTGCTTGTTTTAGGTTTCTATAGCGCAAAACGTAATTCCGTTTACTGAGTAAATTTGGAACTAGCTTATGAACAATCGAATTGTTTGCTGTTGTCGCTGCCTGTTGTTCAGGTGATAATAAACTATAGTCTATTACTATCGACTCTGCACAAAACGGATAATCGCTATGTAGGTTGTGCAGTGATTCAGGGTAATCGAGATCTACTTCAACAAAATAACTGACATCGGAAAAATCATTATTGATTTTTCTGGGAAGATTTTTTTCTGTTTCGCTAAGAAATTGATCTGGAGTTATCCAATGAAATCCGCTGCACGGCATCGGCTCTGACATTGCCCAATCATACAAATTATAAACATCAAGATAAATAATATAATTTGACGGTAAATTTTTATTGTAATTTACCAGACATTTATTATTAGCTACTGCATATTTTTTTGTTATGACGCTAATTCCAACTCTAATACCTTTTTCAATGAAATTAAACATATCAACATCTGTCAAGAGATCCAATTCTATCTTACCCGTTTTTAGCAGAGCATCCCAAGATAGTCCTGGTGCAGAATAATACCAACAGGGGTCTAATCCATAATTGTAATGGCTAACTCGACGAAAACTCTTGAAAACATCAGCTAACAATAACACATCTGTTTTCAAATATAAATCATGATAATTACCAAATGTCCTGCATCCGAATTTATTCCAAATGTCTTGTGCATATTTGTCCTCATCGTCTGAAATACCTTCGCCTTTCAGCTGTGAATAAAGCTTATCTTTGCTAGGCAGAGAAATTTCATCAAATCTGCTCCAGTCGACTAGGTCTTCATAAGGAAAGACACCTTTTTTTTTGTCAGATCGACGTAGTTTTCACCAAAACAACTTTTTAGATTATTGAAATTGTTACAACCTTTTACAAGCTCATCTAGCGGAGCTGCCATAAATTGCAGACTGTCAATGAAACGTAATTTGCCAAGCGTAACTGACATATATTTTTCAAAATTATTTGGTATACATTTTACTACATTGTCGAGTTTTAGCTTAGATTTAATTTCCTCATTGCCAAAAGCTTCTATAATGATATGACTATCATAACCACGAAAATTATGTAAAACTACAGGAATAAAGTTTTTTGCATGAAATTTTAGATTGCAATGGTTATGAGCTGCTCCTCGATACTTGCCAGTTAGATGACAGTGATCTCGCACCTTATCACCTGAACCTTGTTCAGGCAACAACTTTTCACAGATATGACAATAAACTGTATTGTCAAATTCAAGTTGTTCTTTGGATGTTATTTTCATTGGGGCTGTTTTGAATTTCGATATTTTATTAACATCATCTGCTAAAATTTTTAATAACCACACAGCCGGATCTCTGCCATGATATAACTTTGCTGGACTCGAAAAATTATCATTAGCACAACAAACTACTTTGTAGGAAACTCCGCAAGGAACATGTTGTTGTATTTTTCTAGTGCTGGATTTATTTGGATCATTTTCTGCACCTGCCACAGGAACAAGTAGACACTCAAAATCTGCATAAATAACAAACGGGATCCTTAGCTTATGAATATAATTTTTAAATGTTAATACGTTTTCTTTCTCTGTTGGCATGGTTATTCTTTGAACGTCAACACAATATTTAACATTTTCTTGCAGTTGTTCAGGTTTAGAAAACCCTTGTAAACATCTGTAACAGAAATATTTCTTATTTTTATCTTTATTATACTCTCTGCCAACTAACCCGTTAAATGTTTTTATCCAGCAATAATGTCCTTTATAAAATAACAAATTTACAGTGGATTGACTAGCAGTGTCTGAAATATATCTCGGGTAAACAATTTCTCGCTCATCTAGTCCGAAAACATTGACTGAAATATTGTTTTGTTTTTCAAACTTTGGTATCTGATTTTCTGTCACTAGAAAAGTTATTCCGTCAAAATCCAACTCGTTTCTGTACGGCCAATATTTCTCAACTTGGTTGGAGTTACAATTTTGAGGATGTCTTGCAGACAAAATTGCCCAAAGGAAACACTCGTTGTCGCTGTGTCTGATATTTATACAACATTATTTGTTTTTAATTTTTTGAGGGAGATCAACGTAAGAACTACCGCGAAGTACGTTGTATTTTGCTGTGTGAAATAAAACTTCCTTTATCATTTCAAATTTCCAACCTGATCCTGATGAAGTAAATTCCTCAAGCTTTTTCCAAATTTCTTGGTGTATTTCATTGGCAACTGTGGCAATATTTGTTCCAGTTAATATTTTTCGTGATTTAGCTGTTAAATAGGGCTCGGCAATTTCGCTGTCGAAATTTGCATTTTCAAAAATTATATCAAGTACATCTTTTTCGATGGCACGTAACTTTGATAAAATTACATGATATTGCACTATTAACTTGATACTTTTGTGAACTGCAAGTTCTTGAACTATAACAGGTTGTAAAAGATGAAATAAATTTGTGGAGTTAAAATTTGCTAAAACATTTTGATTATCAAATTTATAACTTTTATCATAGCCAGAAAATGCACTAGCAATTTTTTCAACATTTTCGGATAGGCTCTTTTTGGCGATATCTCGCAATTTTAACATTATATTATATATAACATTTTTATATTTAATTGCTTTTCTGTTTTATTTCAATTAGAAATATAAAATCCCTATAGTATAATGTCAGAAAATATAACAGCAGGGGAACAGGAAGAATATCACATACACCCTAAGTACAACGACTACGCTGGAAATGCACTTGGTTCGGTTATTCACGTCAGATACAGACGAACTTTCGGGAAATCAACTCCAGCCGGAATGAAAATTTCAGTAAAGGGAAAAGACACAGATAGATCCGAAATGTTTAGAAAAGATTTTATTTATACTTTGTTCTGTGGAGATATTCCAGAAGGACAGCGAGTATATAGAGTAAATGGCGCAGTGAATGATGATAATATTGAAAATTTGTCTTTGCAGGATGAATTTCAGTCCCATTCAGTATTTGATTTATATGAAGCTAATGATAAAGGAATTATTAGGCATAAAGAAACAAAAAATGTTATTGGAATTTTAAGAAAAGATGGTTATTTTGGTGTGATGGTACGTGGAATAAAAACTGATCAAGTTCGTTATCTATCGCATAGGTTTGTTTATGAAACTTTTAACGGCACTATTCCAGATAATCTGGTTATTGATCATATTAATAAAATTAAAACAGATAATCGCATTGAAAATTTAGATTTAGTTACACAAAAAGAAAATAGTAGAAGAGGAGATAATGGTAGTGGTAAAAATTTTAAAAACCCAAAACCAATTATCTCAACAAATTTGGAAACTGGGGAAAAAATGAAATTTAAGTCAATAACAGCTGCTGGAAAATATCATAAAATTGATTCTCGTGCAGAACAATTTGTAGCTGACGGCAAAACCAAATCAGCAACATCAATGTCAACTTTCGATAGATTTATTTTCAAATATGTTTCTTAATTCTGTTTTGGTGAGACAATTATGAGCGAACATCAGAACATCATCGCGATCAAATTTTAGAGTTATTAATGCGCTATCAGTAAGATCATTTTTTTTCTGCTGCTGTTAGAAGTATTTTATTAGAGTCACCCTGCATCACAATAACATCAACAGAAGTATTATATCCTGACAGACATTTTTGTACTGCTTCAGTTAGTTCGTTGCAATTTAATATATTAAATTTTTGATGATATTTTGTTTCTGTTGCCATCTTATTATCATAAATTAGATAAAAAATATATTATAATATGGACCTGATAAAACGGCTCGCTGATATATATGCAAATGATACAATTACTAACAATAAAGTCGCCAAAGACAACAATTTCATCTCTGGCGTCGTCGAGGCTGACAAATCTGCTGGTTATAGCGAAAATGATATTTTGTATAACAACGAATCCGAAGATGAAGTAGTCGCCGTCGTTGACAAAAAAAAAAAAAAAAAAAAAAAAAAAAAAAAAAAAAAAAAAAAAAAAAAAAAAAAAAAAATACAGCAGACCGACAACTGGACGATATAATGTTAAATATTATATCGCTAAAAAATAATAAAATTTAATTTTACTGTTGCCGAACAGCAAATATTTTGGCAACTTATAAAACCGTTTTTAAATCTAAAGATAACTGGCCAGCAAAGGAGCATAAAATACGATTTTATTTTTTTTAAAATATTCAATTGGATGCCAATCGATAATACAAGAAAATTACATTTCATTTCCTTATGTAGACCGGTCAAATGTAAATCTGTACTTATGAACTACGAACAAGTATTTATTCAATCAAGATCGACCGAGTTGGCACCCAACTATTATACTTATCGCTATACCCGAGCCATTTGACTAAACTTTTGTTGCCGCGCTTCCTAATCACTTTTTCGATAACGAATATATCTTGCTCAGTTTTTTGAAGTTCTTGTTCATAAAAACTGCCAGTGATAGGTTCTCCAGCCAGATTTTTTGACGCATATATCACTGGTATTGCTAATAGTACTTTATCAACAATAAATACTTCTTAGCTCCAGTTTGGAGTAAATCCTTTCTCAAATGTTTTTTTCGTCGGAGAAATTCTAACTCGATCACCCACGTTAAATTTATGTCTGCGGTACATATTTTCATTTGCTAATATTGGATTTTTAATTGCGTCGTTTGGTGACATTTTGGTGGTTCGGTGTTTCGTGTTATTATATTCATCAACCATTTTCTGTAGATTGTCAATGTATTTACTCGTATTTTTAGCTGTCAAATACTTGTGCATTTTTTCGTTAAGTGTGCGGTTAAATCGCTCGACGACAACACTTTTACCTTCATTTCCAGTGACATATTCTTTGATGTTATTTTGTTCCAAAAACTGCTCAAATATTTTATTAAAAAATTCTGCTCCATGATCAGTCCAGATTCTGTTTGGTTTTCTTTCTGTACTAACGATAACCTGTTTTAACGCATCAGTGATTCACGTTCCTGTCTTTTCTGGAACTGGTAGACTAAAAGCATATTTGCTAAAATCATCTACAACATTAAAAAGATATCTGTTATCATTGTTAAAATCAGATAGATTTGAAATATCAACTAAATCTATTGCCCAGATATCGTCAACGGCATTTGCGACAACCTTACGTCGCGGAAACTTTTTTTTTTTGTCGGTTTGTGTAGCTGAGACGCAAGCGTCTTCGACGCCAGATCATCATATAATTCTCTGCCGAGTCCGAGTTTATATTTTGCTCCAATAAAACCTTGTACAAGCCTTCGGTCAAATCGCACTCGCATGTTCACAGGTTTCATGTCACGAAGTTCGTCTAACATTACTTTATCACAGCCGTGCTTATCTTGTTCGTAGTCCCTGTAGCAGATATCATGGCGCATTGCTATTGCATCAACTTGATTGTAAGGCTCTTGTCCTGGTAGCGGATTATCGTTTACGTCCAACTGTCTGTGTAGCGGATTATAAGGTCCAGTGTATTTATGGCCTGGCAATGTCCAACCTCCTTTTGGTTTTGGTAATTTGCCAATAAATTTATGTATATCTATACCTGTTCCAATTATTTCCCGGCGATTACAGCGTTGACAGTATGTAAGAATTTTATTTTGCTCAAGACAGAGATCTCTATCACAATCGCACTCGCATGTCATTATTTATTAATCGTCTACTAAAATAACTGGGCAACCCACTCCAGATAATTTCTTTAAAAATATACTTTTCCTTTTCCCACAGATGGCACAAATACTTTTCAGCATCGTCCTGTTATTCTCTGTTTTTTCTGTTGTTTCATCACGATTCTCTGTTTTAGTTTTGCACTTGAGACAGTATGTTAACATTTTATATTTGTAAGTTTATGCAAAATTAATTGCAATCTCATCATTAGCGTGAGAGGGTTGCTTGTCAAATTGCAAAATAAACTTTAAAAAATTAAATTTAGGCTGGCACATTTGTTTAATGAACATTATACAATAATATCCACAAGCAGAAGTTCCAACAGGCTGAATTTGATTAGACGAATAATTTATTATTTTATACTTGGACATATATTTTTTTATCGCGTCACTTGGTGGAAGTCCAAATGAGTCAAAGTAGTTATTGCCGTAGACTGTTACCCAGTGTGTACCAGATCCGTCATTGTAATCTTGTATATTGATCACGCAGGAACTCGCGACGAAATCGCCGCCAAGTTCGTCTTTAGAATAAACTCCACGGAATCCGGGAACCGATCCTAACTTATCAAGTATATCAAAGTTACTTAACGCAGCCACGGCTGAGTTCCTGGCAGTGTTAGTCCTCGGCCGATTCTCAGCAGATTTGGCAGTAGACTTCCCGCTACTCCCGCTAAAAGTGGAGCTATTGGAATAAATCTTCCTTTGGTTGTTCTTGGACATCGCGGTGTCTTTGTTTTTTCGTTGTCTTTCTTTTTGCTGTTTTTCGTTGTGGCATTATATTTATCAGTCACATAAAATTAAACGAAAAGTTTCTTTATACCACCACCGCGAACTATTCCACGACCTTCAACTGCTTTTTTCGTTGCGCCAGATAATGCTCCAGACGCTGCTAGTCCTAATGTACCTAACACCGGCAAAATTTTTGGTAATAAAGTTTTAGCAATCACTGATAATGCCGGACCAAAGAAACCACCTTCCACCGTGCTGCGATGAGCCATTGCAGTTACTTGTGTGGCGCTTAAATTTAGAACAAAAGGTTTGCCGCGGTTATACTTATTTACTTGTTTTTTGGTTAACATTAATTTTGTTAAAATACCTGCTTGGGTGTTAGGGTTGATTTTTAATGACAGCTGCCTCTGCTTTGCAACAGCAGCTGCTCATTTTTTAACTTGACCATCAGTTAAATACATTTCTTTCACAAAATATTTTGTCATTATATAACGATGACAGATTAAACTTGCACTGACATTTTACCTCCGGCAGAGTCAATGGTTATAAATCTGTCGCTGGTCACTAACGCATACACGTACAACTGTGCTGCTGGAACTACGCCGAGTGTCCAAGAAATTTCAATATCAGCTGTAGAATCGACAGCTCTCTCGTTGTGTTTACTAACATCAAAATAAAATATTGGATAAAGTGTACGAAATTCTTCCATAGAAATTTGAGATCCGTCTCGGACATCCTGATATTTCTGCATTGCGTCGAACAGGTACATATACGGCCGAGATACGTTTTTATTAGCGTCATTTGCAAAATTGCATTCTATCGCTCGTTCTGGATATTGTTTTGAATTTAGCCTAGCGTATATTCGTCTAACATCGGCGTGGTCGAATACTGCATTATTTTGTTGTTGGTTACCACGTCGCGCTTGCTGTTGGAAGACAACAAACAATTGCCGAGGGAGTTGTTCACTTGACGTTGTTGTGACTCGCCATGTGTAGTCGGTGGTATTTGGAACTGCTGTTTGATATATTTTATATTGGTGAAAATAATTTCTGTTTGTGTGTTTATCGAGTATACTATTTAATTCTGTCATTTTAGTGATTGACGGTGTTATTCTTGGCATCCATAGCGCAAGTTTGTTTATGATAAATTGTACATCGGCTCCGCCTGACCTAAGTAGGCAGTCGTTTTGTTCTGCTCGATCTAAAATAAGTATATGTTTAACTCCACGTGTATGTTTAACTCCACGAAATACTTTATGATAGTCCCTGCAAAATCCAAATATTGTACTTAATGGCAGCATCATTGTAATTTGACGTGATCCTGCTGCAAGTTCTTTTCTCTTGGCAAAACCTTCATTGTAACGTATATTTCTTACGTTAATTGCCCCGTTAACCATATTTAACATTGCAACACCGTCCGCAGCTGCTCCTGGTGGTGCTATACCCAAATTATTACAAGCAGCAGTAAGTGAAACTCTTGTAGCGTCTGCGTTAGCGGTGCATCTGGTGGGGCTATACCAAAATTGGCAGCATTAGCAATGAGAAAATTTCTTACAATTACAACATCTGCGTTGGCATCAGCTCCATGCTCTAATACTCCTTTTGAAATAAATTCTCCAGATACAGTTCTAGCTCCAGTGTCTTTAAACCACATCATGTTAGTTGCAGTTGACCTGGAATAATCATCAGAAAACGAAATAGTATTTAAGATTGTACTTGCAACTTGCAGGTGACTCGAAATATCTTCGACAGTTTGATTAGCTAATTGATATCGAGCACTTTTGAATAAACACCAGCCATTATTTATAAGAGCTATTTCTGCGCCTGCTCCAATGGCGACGGGCGGATTAGCTACTGTCATAATTTGGCCACATACTTCTAACATTGCTTTGTGAGTCAGCAGAAATACATCTTCGTCTCTGGTATTAAATGTTCTGACTCCGGCCTTATTTGGTTCATTCGAATTTTCGTCGAGATACTCAACATACTCAAATTCTGTTACTGTGTCGTCGACATCATAAGTTTCTGCTAAATCGAGATAATTTTTAACAGACATTATATTTCTGGTTACATAAAATTTTACTACTGTGGCGCCGTTGCCTTAGATATTAATTTTTGTATAACTTGTTCTCCTCGCGGTGATAAAAGTTGTTTTTGCTGTTTTTGTCATCCGATTTCCTGTTTCAGCTGTTGTGGCGATTTCTGATATAATTTGTTTTATCTCAGATGTAGACGGTGCGCCTTTTACCAGCTTTTGTCCCACCGCAGTTTCAGCGGCAGATGCAGCCCCAGTTGAGAAAGTTTTGACGCGTCAAGTGCAGTGGGTGCAACTTTACGCGCTATTCCCGGGACATTTTCAATAATTTTAGTAAATATATTTCAAAAAAATCCTCCAACTATTTTTATTCTGTAACCTTTCATTATATCAAGGGGTTGTATAATTTTTATTGCCAATCACGCAGTGATAGCGCGTAGGTGCAATTAATAAGTAACAACTTCATTTTTCAAATCCAACTGCCGTCCAGATTGATCTGTCAATTGCATATTTATTTGTGTGATCTGATTTTCAACGTTTAGCGGATAGTAAATAACTTGCCGCGGATTAATTTGCATAAGTGAACCCGGTGGAACGTTCGGCGAAAAACTATAGATAATCTGTCCTTTACTGCCCTGGGCTGAGTAAGATCCAGATGCAATAGAACAATTTATTAGTATTGTGTTGACGTCAGTAATATTTGCTGGCAGTTCACCGTCATACGTCCTGGTTTGACCAGTAGCAGCAGCATAAGTTAAATGAGAAAATCCTATTAATGATGCGATACTTGCTGATGGTGTAAAATTGATTAATATACCATCTTTTAGCGTCATTCTAGCTCTTAATGTGTTATAGTTTGGTGTTAGCTCAAATTTATCAGCTGCAACATTATTTTTGTCATAAATTCCTTCACTGCTTTATTTAGATCGGTGACATTATAAGCTCCTTGTGGAATTTTAAATGTTTTCCAATGCTGATCAGATGGCGTCATAAATGTGACATCATCATTCACCCCAGTTTTTACGTTAGCCATAGAATGCCATGCCATGCATGAAATTAGACCGATCTCGTACTGTTTTTCAGGATCCAGTTGTACTGGTGGAATATAATTTACCGAAAAATTTGCGCCATCACCTGTTGTCTGCGATGAGTCGAGTAATAATGTTGCTGACATTTTATATAATATCACCTCGATTAAATTAAATCGAGTTGTAAAATTTCGTATTCGTCAGATGTTAATAAATTTTCTGATCTCAAATGATCAAGTATGTCAATAATTTCATTGTCCATTTCAGCACAAAAATTACCAGCTTCTTTTGACGATATCAGTAACATTAATGTTCCTATCATTTCAGATACTGATGTAAATTTTTTTACCCCGGAGCTGGCTCCGGAGCCTGTAACTTGGGTTTCTGTTATTTTTTTTTTGAGACTTATCACATCTGAATCTGATTCTCTTCTAGTAAGTTCCTTTTCGTTTTCAACCAACCGACTTAATTCAGTTTGTCTAGCAATAGGATCTTTTATGTCGTCTGGGACAACCCTATCTGCTCTCATACGTATTTCATCTAGTTTGTTTGTCTCAGTACTCAAACCACTAGTATTACGTTCACTAACAATTACGTTATTTTTTATATTACGGATAGCTTTGATATAAAGATCTGCGATAATCCAGTGCCGGTATATGTTAATACTTCTTCTGTACTTTTCATTTTCCAGTTTTACATCGTCGAGATGTTTCTAACTTTGCTCTGCAAATTCTGTTAACTTATTAATATTTTCTTCGGCGTTGTAATTTTGTTTTTGAATATCGTATATTCTTACATTTTTAAGACCGCATTCTCTGTTAAAAAAATCATGCTCAGAATCTTTTATTTGATCGTTTATATTTTTAGAGCATGTTCAAATTTTTTTCTTTTCCATATTTTATCATAAGATTCTTCTCCTCTGCGCATCATCTCACCTTCTATTTTTTTTTTCAATCGGCTCGACTAGTGTTACTTCTGCTAATCTTTGTTCAAGTACAAATTGATCATTCAATAGCCGTCTTAGTTCATCTTCTCTAGCAGCAGGATCGGCAATATGTTTTACAAGTTTTCTAGCTAAATTTACTTTTTCTTCTTCAGATCTTCTAATAATTTTTGCAGCAGCAGCTTCTTGTTGTTCTTTAACAAGCCCGACTAAACCTTTTTCCTGTAGTTGCTTAACTTCTTCATCTGATAGCGGCCTAGTTTCGGGTTGTTTCCCAAATAACGTCTCAGTAACTGGTTTGAGAGCTGTAGTTGCTGCTTCTGCGGCAGCTACTTGCCCACGTCGGGCTTTTTTCACTCGCTGCCTAAATGAAGGCTTGAGATTGAGCAAATTTTTTAAAATCTTCTATGTATTTTCTGTACTTTGCTCGTTTATCCATATTTTATATCAAGCTACTGCAGATAATTTTTAATGCAACAGCGAAACATTTTTTTTTAGAATCACGTGTAAGCTTATCAAACAAGAAAAAGTTATACTTACCTGCCGTTGCCTTGTGATATAGTTCGATAAATTTATCTTTTGTTACGTCGCCGCATTGCTCGTTTGCAATATTCCTGACGTCCACGCTGTCCAGCCCTGGAAATAATATAAAACAACCAGTATTTCGCCGAATAAATCTGTCAACGTTATAAAAACCTTGGGCTAAATAAACAGAATTACATTTTTTATTACGCGACAATGAAAAATAGGATCTTATTTTGTTCATCTCCGTATTGTTTAGCGGAATATTATCAAAAACAACTATCTTATGCTCGTCAGAGTCAATTTCCCTCACTGGAATAAGTTCTTCTGGTTGCTTGATAATAAAAAAAATCTTCACCAGCCTCAAGATCATCACGAAGTTTGTTATTGTATTCGCTAAGTAGTTCGTATTTGTCTTGTTGTGGATTAATGGTGTAAATATAAACTCGATCGTAGATAAAAATTATCGCCCAACAGTAAGTTCATAAGCACATTTGTTTTACCTGATCCTGTGTGGCCAACAAAAAGATAATGACAATCTGGAAGTTTGTTGTTGTGTACATGTTTCAGATGTCTGTCTGTATCAAAATTTAATATCGACATATTATAAAAAATTGTTAGACAATAATAAATAATGAGCTACTACACAAAATTTGGAACAAAAGTAGGAGATTCGCCTGAGATTATAACTAAAAGCGGCGATATTGATTTATCTGGTTACCGGAAAAAAATTGGTGATACGATGACAGGAAACCTATCTATGTCAAATCAGCAAGTGCTTGGTTTAGAAAAGGCGTATCCACCACCAAGAGTTGACCTTACACAAGCTGTTAGTTTTGCACAACTTAAATCAGTTGACGACAACAAGTTGGACAAGGTCGGCGGAACTTTAAGCGGTAATTTATATATGTCGGGAAAAAAGGTTGTAGGTTTGGAGACGGGATACCCACCAGCAAATTTAAATCAAACCCAAGCGGTAAGTTATTTACAGCTGAAGTACGTGGATAATAACAAGCTTGATAAAACTGGCAATACGGGCAATATTAATATGTCAGGTCGACGAGTCATAGGTTTAGAAACTTCAAATCCGCCAGCAGATTTAACGCAAGCGGTAAGTTATGCGCAACTAAAATCAGTTGACGACATTAAACTTAACAAAGCCGGTGACACAATGACAGGAGTTCTGTCTATATCAAATTAAAAAATAACTGGATTACAGACAACCTCGCCAACGTCCGACTCGGATGCTATTAGTTATGGCCAGTTAAAAGAAGAACTTGCCCCATATCTTAGACGATCCGGTGGAGCAATGTCAGGTAATATAAACATGAGAGACAAAAAAAATAACAACGACCTATGTTCCAGTTAGCCCTAATGATCTAACAAAAAAAGCGGATGTTGACAATCTGTCTAGTGGTATAAAACGAACTAAAAACAATGTCGGATATATTCCAACACTTTATAAGGCAAGTGATAATCGAGTTGGGTTTGAGGTAAGCGCATCAGCATATTATCCTGAAAATTATCCTTATTACGTTTTCTCTGATAGATACGAATGGACGACCAACAGAGAAGTTGAAAATTTTGGGATCAAAATTAAATGTCCCACTGCAGTTACTATTTGGCAATTTCATTTGCGAGGTCGATTAAATCCTGGTGTTGGTCAAATTTATCATTGGCAATTGGAAGGATCAAACGATGATATCGACTGGGCAACATTGTATAGCACAACAGACACTTACATTTCAACAACACAATATTTTAAAATTCCAACAGAAAAAACTGTTAACAAGTACTTATATTTCCGGGTTAATGTTTTTGCTGCTGAACATTCATTTCCAGGACTGGCAGCATTTCAAATATACACACTCGATGAACAAATTTAATCTGATATTGTACAATAATGTCAGAACAAAAGTTAACACAATGGTTTATAGGCGTTGCGAGAGAATTTTACGTTGATATTTTTAACCCCCAAATAAATGTTGGGGACGATTCTCTAGCGGCACGTATAATAAATATAAGGAAAAATTTTACAATTTCAATGATAAATTCTCCATTGACAGGGGAAGAAAAAGATTTTGTTCGTGTTATGCATATGCGAGGACCACAACTAAAGGAAGCAATAGAAAACTTTGATGCGACAAAGTATCAGTATGACGGTAGTGATAGCTGCCTCGCTAGGCGCTCAGCATTAATAGGTTAGTGTTAGGACTGGTCGACCTGGTGTCAGGATAATATGACGGGGTGGGACATGATGTCACATGTCTGCGGCATGATGCCCCAGTGCTAGACATCACAATAAACTGCCACACTGCAATCATCGTAGCGATACAACTGAAAAATTGTTAAAGCTACGTTAAAAATCCAACACACACACACACACACACACACACACACACACACAGAGGGTGGTGATCATAATGGGTTTCAGGTTATGTTCAGTGGGCAGATCTCCACAGAATAGAGACGGCCCTCATGATGGGTGCAATGCGTGTTGCAGGAGTGATTTCCACTCTCCTGCATATTATGGTATGCCTGTGGAAATCTCCTTGGTGTCCATGGTATCGCACATGTGGCTCCATTTTATATGCCAAGAAAATGTAGACATGAATGGAGACTGCGGATCTTCAAGGTTACACAGTGATCGCCCAGTGGCTGGGCTCATCTGGGCCAATACAAGAACGGGAGTCAAGGCAATTTTAGTCCAGAAAAAGAATGTATGTACTGTTGTAAACCGTCCAATTTTCAAGTATACCCTACACAGGAAACTGCAAGAAATTTTATGTAAAAATTAAGACCTTATCTTAGATCAAGCCCTCCCTCCTGGTTCAGTGTAACATAAACTAGAGGAAAATACACATGCCAAGATTCATTGGAATCGGTCCAATTTTGTTCCATTTATTAAGTCACAAAATGAGTTAAAATCTAGTGTTGATGCTGACGGTGTCTCATATTCCATTAATAAAGAGTGTAGACATATAATTTCCCATACCAAGTTAATAAAGACAATAGCCAAGAAATATCCCATATCCCATTAATAAAGGGTATAGGCAACTAATATCCCATATCCAATTAATAAAGAGTTTAAACAATTAGTATCCCATATCCCATTAATAAAGAGTTGGCAACTAATATCCCAGTGCCCATGAATAAAGTGTATAGGCAACAAATATCCCATATCCAATTAATAAAGAGTGTAGGCAACTATTATCCCATATCACATTTAATAAGGAGTTTATGCAACTATCACCCCCTGTTCCATTACTAAAGAGTATAGGCAACTTTTATCCCATTTCAAATTAATAAAGAGTATAGGCAAGTAATACCCCATATCCCATTAATAAACAGTGTAAATCATTAATACACCAATAACCCTCCAAAGACTCGTTTATCTATCTATGTACGGTATATTTTGTTCCTTCATTTATGAGCTTATCCAGCTCGTTTATTTGCCTAGGCATCGTTATCACGAACATTTGAATGCGGTAAGTATTTATTCCGAATGTGATGACTTTTGGTTTTCAGCTTTGGATGACAGTCAGCTCCGTTATTATGGGTTAGGAGGAGAGAGGCGGAGTCACTAAACTGATATATATATATATATATATATATATATATATATATATATATATATATATATATATATATATATATATATATGTGTGTGTGTGTGTGTGTGTGTGTGTGTGTGTGTGTGTGTGTGCAAGTGTATTCTATGGCAATACCATGGCTTTGGGGTCATTCAAGAGAGCTAACGGATTTATTGAATAAACTACGTTTAAAATGTCAGATTGAATTATCAACTTCTTGAATTTGATCATGAGCAAGTGAAGAGGGAAATACGGTTTCCATGGTTGGGGAGGGAACTGGGTGATAGTTTGCCAACGCTTTCTTTCGAAATATTCATGAATGCTTACTAGCGCACGAGCAAATAATTTCAGATTGCTAATTTGCAATTTCGAACTATTATTTTCTTACCTATTGTAAGCATCGCAAATTAATGGGAAACATGTTTATTCGGTATTTTGAAGTGCATTTATTTCATCTCAAAGAAGACCATACAATATAAAATCAGAACCCATTTCATACAAATCTTCAAGTACAAGTCAGAGATAAGAAGTTATCTAACAGGTATATATTATGGTGGAGGAGGAACCCAGAAAAACACCAGGAAGCTACTGGAAATCTTTCTCACATACCCATGTAGGTAGAGCCGAGACTCGAACTCGCTCGGACAGAGGTGAGATCTTTGAGTGGTATGTAAAAGCGGGCGTCTTACACCACTAGACCACCAGAGGCCCCCCCCCCCCGACAAAGTTTACAGTAAATACATTATTTGAGTAGTGAACCAGTTCTTGTACATTTTATTAGGTACTACAGACCAAGAATTTAAACACCCGTTTTGTATTGATTGTTCTGTGGAAACGTGGGACCAATCGTCCAATTCATGACTTTAAGGACGGACAAGTATGTAAATGTCAATATGGATACTCAAGAAATTAATTGATTGTAAAGATTTAAGTCTTTAGTAACAGGTGAAACAGTAAGACCATACGTAGTAGTAGTAGTAGTAGTAGTAGTAGTAAAAGTAGTAGTAGTAGTTGTTGTTATGAGACATGAATTGAGGTTTGTCACCAGGAGGTTTTATTATTGTGGTAAAATTGTTATTGATTATAACTAAAAAATACTAAAATCTGTTCACATATATTGTCTCTTATTTTCAGAATACTGCAGAACAGTCCTTTATTTTAACTGGTTGGCTGATACTAGTAAGTTTTTATTCATTAAACCATGGATTTACTCCTTAAAAATAAAAAATATTTTAACATTTTTAACCTTTTAATTTTAACTCTTTAGCTGGAATATTGTGATACCCTTCTTGTATCCTTCTGTAAGTTTGTTTGTCGCTTCGTAACACAATATTCTGTTATTTATTTGTTGGAATTTGTAAATTATTTTGTTATTCTAAAAATTGAACATAATGTTTTATATGATTAAAGAAGATATGAAGGTTGAAAATCGAATATACACTATGCATGAATGGAATTATCTTTGTTTAGGTTCCTCATGCAGAGTGTAATCGGTTCTCATGATTCCTTGTTCAATTCTTAAATTAGCAAGCATTTCGAAAATCAGGAAAACATGGTATTTGTGTTTTTCTTAATTTAACCTTAGTATCTGGAACTAATACTGATCGGTAATTTCTCAGATGTGACTTCCAACAGCTACCCCTTTTCTGCCTTGTACTCGTTTTGTATGCCAGATATCGCAAAATGACCCGCCGACCTGCTGGTGCCAGGTTTGTTTGTGTTTCTGTTTCACCCCTCCAAACTATTAAACGAAAATATAAGGAACTGGTGTAGTGCTGGACAATTTATGGTTTCAGAGGTAAACTAACCACAAAGTTTGCAAGCCTGGTGATACACGTGAAACGCGGTATCAAAAGTCAGTTCCATTTCATTGTGCCACAATCAATTGCAGGGCCTCTGAATTATCTCTCGACTGTATCACATTTTCTAACGTTTTCCATACAACCAGTAAAAAACAAAGTACGAGATTCTTTTGAAATATCAAAGCGTTTATCAAAGCGTTGTTATGTAGAGTATTTGTCAAAGTGTTGTTATACAGAGTACTTGTCAAAGTGTTGTTATACAGAGTATTTGTCAAAGTGTTGTTATACACAGTATTTGTCAGATTGTTTCCCTACAGAATATTGCTCAGTGTTGCTATACAGAATATTTGTCAAAGTGTTGCGATACAGAGTATTTGTCAAAATGTTGTTATACAGAAGATTACTCAAAGTGTTGTTCTATGGGGTATTTTCTCAAAGTGGTGTTATACAAAGTATTTGTCAAATTGTTGTTATATAGAGTTTTTGTCAACGTGTTGTCATATAGAGTGTTTAGAAAAGTATTGCAATACACAGTATTGATGCTTTTCCAGGTTGACTCGTACGTATATCGGAAATATGAGATACAGTACCTTTAATTAACATTAGGGTTTGAGGACTTACTTTCCAAAATTTAAATAGTGTAGGCTTTTTGAGGACTTACTTTCCAAAATTTAAATTGTGTAGGCTTTGTGAGGACTTACTTTCCAAAATTTAAATAGTGTAGGCTTTTTCCATTATATCATAAAGGTCTTGATTGTCAAGCAAAGACAATATTTATAGAATATAATTGTCTATCCATATTTTGCTCGAACGGCATTACCACATTACATTTTCTGAACAATTCAAAATTTCACATTTTCTCTACTTTCTTGTGATTATCTTATAACACTTGGCACAATGCTAATTTTGCATTCCTGCCCGATTAATTGGCGTGTTCTATAGTGCCAGAGGTTCTTAAAAAAATGTGTACAGTTGAACTCTTGTTCAGAAATACAGCACATCTGTATCGGTAAATTAAAATGTGGTCAGATGATTAAGACTTTTCAAGGTCTCTATTACTCTTTGTCCACCATAATATTTTATTTCACAGGACAGTTATCTTTTTAATAAGGCTGCATAAACATTTTTGTTTTCGTTGTTTATTTAGTGACAAAAGTCCCTTGTATTTGTGGTGCTATTCTACAAAACTGATGTAACCTACTGTAATGAGTACGATACTGATAATTTACCCATTCTACATGTACATTGTGCCGAATTTTCATATTCTGTTATCGCCATGCTATTTAGGTGACTAAATTTGTACAATTGTTTATACACAATAATTCAAGATGGTGGCAGGAGTGATAATTAAATCATCTTATATCTTATATCTCCCCGGCCCATAGCGCTACGATATATCAATACAATACGTGGTGTTGAAACGAAAATTTATTTAGGTATTGATCACGTCATTAAGAGTTGTTTGGAAATCGTGGATTTGACACCTTAGAAGGTGCTTAATTTACTAAATAAATATTATTCTCTTTGTATTACAGAAATGAAATGACGATAGATTGACATGGGTACCAGCTACCTATGGTAACATTGAAGAGATGCACGTTAAGCCTAGTGAAATTTCGAAACCGGAAGTCATTATCGCTAACTCGTACGTTATTACAAGCTCTTGTGAAGTAGTGCTTATTCCTTCATTCTCACACAATTACTTTTACTGGCATTTTTCTTAAACATATACTACTGGAATAATTTCTTGCTTATATTGTCTTTTCGAAGGCTTTTTGTAAAGTACTAAATTATTTAAAAGTTGAATTAGGTCTGGTATCAGCAACATAAGACATACATTAAAACTTGTAACTGTAACATGTTTCAGATCTCAAGATTTGGCTTTTCTATTCTACATCGTTTTTGCAAAGAAACATCATAGACATATTATATGAATGATGGTATGGCGGAGACTTTGCCAACGTAATTTCCGCTTTGCAATGTAGGCCTGGTTGATTCCTTGCCCTCTTCAGCTGGGATACATTGATTCCCCAGTCAAAACACAATGCATTAGAACAAATAACATGCACGAAAAATCGTACGTTATAGATAATCGGCAGGTGATATCAGTTAATTATATTGCAGAGATGTTAGTCCTCAAGTATGAGCAGAGAGATATTGTATAAAAATAAATACCTATTTTTTCAAATCTGATGGATAAATTACTTCAAAATGTAGAATTGCTTAAATGAAATAACTATTTAGATGATCTATCCAGTGGTATATAACCTAAACACTGAATGCATTTTGATGATGTCATTTGCCATAAATTACTAACATTGTATGGTGCGCCTAAGAAAGGTGCGGTAGCTGCTTGTTTGTCATGGTGGACTCTTGCTCAGGAGTACCGGGTTTGAGTCCTAGAGCAGGCTGGGACGGTTGCAGTGGTCTCTCCTCAGGCAATACATTTGTTCTCATTGCCCTGCGAAGAGTAGCCAAAACCACAAGACAAAATAACTTAAAGCGGTCAAAACCCATTCGAACCAGAACTGTTGCTGAGCGTATCCGATACACAGGAATACATTTTAATAGGTAGTTTTAAATTTAGGCAATGCACATGGTCTTAGATACAGAGACATGTTATGCGCATATGACAAGAATTCAAGCACAACACAGATGTCTTGGTGACCTTGGGTCAGTTAAATTGGAAATACAAATCAAACTGTTTTCATAACAACAAACAGAAACAACAATGAACTAATGACATCTGTCAGAGTCCATTCCTTTCGCTCCATTTACCTCTGTTGACGATAAGATACTTTACTACGAGAATCTTTTAACATGCCAGTTGAAATATTTACATTCATAATCACTTTTCCTTTTTATTATCCTATCTTTTCAATTATATTTTGCTATCTATGTGTTTATTTCAACAAATGCATTTGTACGTATTATTTAACATGCAATGAACTACGTTGCAGAGTGTCATTGGCGGTACTTAATTCAACTTATAATTATATGTTTTATCTGTTTATGGGTCAATGGTTACGGTCAAATATTTCCCCGTTTCATGGGACATTTACATCATTCTAGAAACAATTTCATACGTGGCAGTATAGCTTTTGTTTTAATTCTGTTATTTGAAACACATTTATTCACAGAAATGAACACAGATGTAAATGGAAAAATCCTTTTAATTTAGTATTTCCTCTTCAATATATGGATTGCAATGTTAGAAAATATATTACAAATGCAATCTTTTCAAGTTATGCTAAGGAGAGAGAATGGTGCACATGGCCATTTCAGCAGGTACCATAAGTGACAATTAAATAAGGTCAATAGTGACAGACACTACTTGAAAGAGTTGTGTTGGTAACAAATAGTGGGATCTCAAGCATTATGCAAACAAATCTCTGAAATGCAAGAATATAACTCGCTGAAGAAGTGAGCAGTTTCCGAGTTTATTTGGGTACTAAAACTGAAAAGACTGTGAAATTAAATGATCTCTCTAAATGCCATATATCTCTGCACTTAAAGAAAAAATAGTTGCTTACCAGCAGGAGTAAATGGAATTGTCGACGACATTAGTAGGAAGTAGGTCGTATGTAAGAGTATTACAAGCACGTTGCAAACATGCTAACAAAAACGAAACTTTTTTTTTATTGACACCTGGAATTATATTAGAGGGGACCTCTGCTTGAGTATATAGGGAGATCAGTAATCCATGCAATTTCCAATTGAATTTCGTTTAGTTTTGTAGAATTGTTTACACTATAAGACCACCAGAAATAATATGTTATTGAGGTTAACTTGAACAAGAAAAATTGTCTGCACATAGACATATAAGTGATAACAGACTGTCAGCCATATCATTAGTACGAAGTGCTAGTAAAATTAGTAAAATGTCTATAGTGCTCTTCGTGATGTTTATGGCCCAGTAACATCAGGCACAGCCCCACTCTTGAGCTCCGATGGCAGCACTTTCATAACCGAGAAGGAGAAGATACTGGGACGCTGGACAGAACACTTTGACGGTGTCCTCAACAGACCCTCTTCCATCAACGATGAAGCGATCAACAGCCTACCACAGGTGGAGATCAACGAGAGATTGGCTGACCCTCCAACAGTGCTGGAAACTCACAAGGCCATTGAGCTCCTGTCTAGTGGGAAAGCTCCAGGAGCAGACTCCATCCGAACTGAGATCTTCAGGTCTGGTGGACCCAAGCTAGTGGAAAGACTAACAGAGATGTTTTGTGGGATGTGGAAACAGAAACGCATACCCCAGGAATTCAAAGATGCATCCATCATCCACATTTACAAACGCAAAGGAAATCGCCAATCCTGCGACAACCACAGAGGAATCTCTTTACTCTCCATCGCAGGCAAGGTCCTCGCCAGGCTTCTGCTGAACAGACTCACAGAGCACCTTGATCATGGCCTACTACCAGAAAGTCAGTGTGGCTTCAGAAAGAAGAGAGGCACCATCGACATGATCTTTGCTGCCAGGCAGATGCAAGAAAAGTGTCCGGAACAAAATGTCCAGTTATACACCACCTTCGTGGACCTGACTAAGGCATTCGACACGGTCAACCGGGAAGGCCTTTGGAAAATCATGGCCAAATTTGGATGTCCAGAAGTCTTCATTGAAATGGTGAAGCAATTTCATGATGGCATGCTTGCCAGAGTCCAGGACCAGGGTAATTATTCCGAACCCTTCGACGTTACAAATGGTGTGAAACAAGGATGTGTCTTAGCCCCTACTCTCTTCAGCCTCATGTTCTCCGCCATGCTTATGGATGCTTTCAGGTACAGTGATATGGGAGTCGGTCTCCGTTACCGTCTGGATGGGAAATTGTTCAACCTGAGGAGGCTTCAAGCCAAAACCAAAGTCCAAGTTGAAAACATTCGTGACTTCCTGTTTGCAGATGACTGTGCCCTCAACTCCAGAACGGAGGCAGGCATGCAACAGAGCATGGACCTCTTTTCCACAGCGTGCACCAACTTCGGACTCACCATCTCCACCAGCAAGACCGAGGTTCTGCATCAGCCAGCTCCTGGAAAAGACTATCTAGAGCCATCCATCACCATCAATGACCAAAAGCTCAAAAATGTGGACAGATTCACATACCTCGGCAGCACCCTATCACAAGCAGTCCACATAGACGATGAGATCAACACCAGAATTGCCAAAGCCAGCGTAGCATTTGGCAGACTCCGCTCAAATGTATGGAATAGGAGAGGCATCAAGCTTGCCACCAAACTCAAAGTCTACTCAGCGGTTCTCCTCCCCACCTCCTCTATGCTTGTGAGACTTGGACTGTGTATAGCCGCCATGTTAAAAAACTGAACCACTTCCACCTGAGCTCCCTGAAAAAACTGCTGAAGATCAGATGGCAGGACAAGATACCGAACACAGAGGTGCTCACTCAGGCCGGCATGACAAGCATCCACACCATGCTGAGCAAGGCACAACTGCGATGGGCCGGCCATGTTGTCCGCATGCCGGAAGAACGCCTACCCAAGAAGATGTTCTATGGAGAGCTACAGAAAGGCAAGAAACCTCACGGTGGTCAACAGAAGAGGTACAAGGACACCCTCAAGGCATCGCTGAAGAATTTTGGCATTGACCCTGACAGCTGGGAGAGTGTACCTGCTGATCGATCTGCTTGGCGCAATCATATCAATGCCGGTGCGGCAGCCTTTGAGCAGAAAAGTCTGGCAGACGCAGCTGAAAAACATGCTCTGCGCAAATCCAGGAACAGCACTTCCGCATCTCCCAGTCAGCAACCTGCACATCCATGTCCCCACTGCAATAGACTCTTCCGGGCCCGGATTGCACTGATTAGCCATCTCCGGACCCATCCCAAGTGAATTGATGACATAAATGGTCCTCATCGACACCGATGGACAAACATCAGTACGAAGTGATACGGTCCTAGAACAGAGCCATGTAGTGCGCCTGAGATGGACTCCCATTAGAAGAAAACGTATTTTAAAATATAATCCATCGGTTAGATATACATTGTTTTACCCAGAAGAATAGTTATCTGCCAATATCATAAACCTTAACCTTTCTAATTAGGCCCTTGTGACCTACTCTTCAGAAAGTTACAAAAGACAATGCAAGATGATTAATTGTTGAAATGAATTGATACATATCTGGTAACTGGTATACTAGAGAATGACCGAGTAGACCTCCAGAATGATACTTATAGAGGAGGTTAATTTTGTTAAATTAGTTGTATCTATTTTCCAAGAAGTTTTCATACGTTACTCAGTAGAACAAATAGCCTATAAAGTGATTCGCTAATACCGGAACGTTTTAAGATCGTATGACAATCTGGTCTGGATAAGATAGGTATCTCAGATACCAAGGAAACGTTTCAAAAGTGCCTATTTTCGGGATTTGCACCATTTGTTTCTGAATGTTTACACCATTCATATATTCGATGTGTATTTCAGTCACGGAAATACAATAAATATTGCGATTAGATATTCCAGTGTGTCAGCGCCTCTAGCCTACAGATTAAAAGTCTAAAGCCATGAAGTTGGTTCATGACGAATATTGCACTCTCAGTGATTTCTAACACAGGTAACTGCGGTAAATTGAGTGTCTCGGAGAGACACTGAAAACGTTTACATTTATTTCATTAGGCATCCTAGTTCCTTTCATTGGTAATGACTGAAAAGAAGTTGAGAATTATGAGGATGTCTTTATTGTTATAAATCATTCACTGCCGACCGTTCCTCCATCACCTTAACATTTTGACACATATTAAATGGCTGAAACGCCTTTTCAATGTATCTCAAGTGCCTGCCAGCGATTTAAATTTTTGACTGGGTCAGACATTAATTGTTAGCATTATTTCCTCTTTAACATTTCTAAGAAGGATTTCAACAGTTTTTACAACTAAAACCTCTTAATTATCTGTTAAAGGTTGGCTGACATAGGTGTTATAACTGACGACAATCTGCAGCTCGAAGTGACACCCACGGGAGATGTTGTATGGGAACCACCGATGCTTTACACTACACACTGTGAGATAGACGTCACCTACTATCTGTTTGACAGAGAAAAATGCGTCATTGAACTGACGTCGTGGAGTATGACCAAAAAGCAGCTAGAACTAGATCAAATAACCTCTGCTATTGATACCGAGGATTACAGGTACATAAATGAGACATTTGCATAATATTTTCTACATAAGAAATCAACATGAATTATGATGGACGATTGTTAAAAACAGTGTAGCATTTGCCAACAAAAGTTCTTATTTTCCTTACATTTGAACATATATATGGAGGATTTGGCTGCCTAATTCTCAAATGTTTTGGTACAAAAGTGTTAACCTCACTAAAAATTAAATCAGAGATTACCTCCATGTGATATATGTGCGCATATGACGTATCTGCGGAAACAAAATAACTGTAAAGTCTATTTCGTCGAATCTTAATAAGTTCCAGGTTAATTACTGACTATGGAGACGGTTAATAAAATTTTCCTTTTTTACAACGTGAACCAACTGTAAAGAGAAAGAAAGAAAGGAAAAGAAATGTGATTTTGATTTTGAATATTTATTACGCCTATTGGTGGGAGAAACTTATCTTTTCTTACCTGTATTTAATAGGATAGCTTTTTTTCTTGTTTCCCGGAAATCATTGCAAATGATCCCGGTTTCAGTTGTTGCCTAAGTCTACTTCTATCATCTACGAGAAAGACTCTACTTAATCTGATCGATAGTAATAAGCTTCAAGCGAAACTGACAAAAATGAAAAATTGTTAATCTGTTTTTGTAAATGGAAAGTGAATGCATGTTGTATATATGGAATATTATTAGCACCAGTAACAAAGACATAACTCGTGCGATTGTAAAGGAAATAATGTGCAACCAACTGGAACTGTGGGCATTGCGTGCCAGACTGCAACCTAGAGGTCAGCTGCATCCATTATACCTTCATATACGTCTATTCAAATTAAGTTATATAGTTTCTGACCATATATCCAATCATTCTGTCTACACATGCAGACACTAGAGTCCCTGCAATGGGTTATGTAGTTTGAGCAAGGTGGATATATAAGTTGTTCTAACGTTTCTTATGCGGACAATAATGAAACTTCTCTTTTCTCGTCAATCATAGCTCATTTATACAAATATTACTACCAATAATACTATACTTTATAGTTCAACAAGACAGTTTAAACGCAAGCCTTGAAAATAAAAATATAAAGTATATTAAAAATGTTATTGTATTTACCATTAACGAATCGGGAACGTCCTTAATGGATATCGTGAAGAAAGGCGACCCTGAAGCACACCCTTATAGAATGTAACTGAAATATTGTTATCAGCAGGGAGGAAATGGGTTGTCTAATCGGAATAAAGTCATGATTTGATGTTTTTTTCAATTGCTCCTACATTCTATAAATCAGAGGTTATAAAAACTAACTAAACGTAAGTAATACATTTTCTACGTAAGTTTACACAGCATTTTATGATGCGACAATAATGCACTTTTTCTCCTGGGGCACTTTGTTCCTCATTTTGGCGTGTTTATTTCTAGTGCACGTATATTTCATAGATTAAGGATCTTTCACATCCAGCACTGTACAAAAATATTAGGACTCCTTGAAAATGTGAGCTCATTTAAGAAGGATTATGATGATGTACCGACTGATATAATCTTGGACTCTTTAAATGAATGGAGTTTAAATAACAAATATTGACCCCAAAAATAAAATACTTTATATTTTGTAACTATACATGAACAAAGGATTATGTTAAGACTAATTACTTGCGGCTTTGACTGCTTGATTCCCTCTGTTCCGTAATGGCAATTAGATAGATAATTAATTTCGAATCACGATCGATCATACGTATCTGATCATTGTTATCGTATTTTTGATAAATTAGTAATTTAAGTAAGTGTTCACACACATGTAATTTTTTACAAGATATTATCCAAAATGTACATTCGTCAATGTTGGAAATTTGAACTAACCTTTTTGATAATGTATGTGTTACCAGGATTAATGGAGAATGGATCATTGTCAGCACGAGCGTAAAGGATGAGGACCTCCAGAATACAAGACCAGACGGATTAGTTGAGACCTACTGTCAGCTAGATTACATATTCATCCTCGAGCGTCGACCAGCCTTCTACGCCATCAACTTTATCCTACCCATAATTCTCTCATCCTTCCTGTCATGCGTGGTGTTCCTTGTACCGCTGCACGCCGGAGAGAAGGTGTCCTATATTTTGACACTAATCGTGGCTATAGCCGTGCTTCTGACCTTGATTGCTGTTGAATTACCACATACGTCACTGACAGCGTCTGTCCTAGGTAAAGAATAAATAAAATCATATACTTATTGAGCTAGGTAGAGCCAACATATGTCGACTACATTCATAAACTGTAGCATTATGTCTGCTCTGCTCAAAATATTTCCGAATAAATCGTAGCTAAATACAAAATAAATAACGTAATCACTGGAGCGCGAGAAGTAGATCGCCGTGAACAATTTTAATCTACACAATAAATCCCGTCACGTCATATCACACATTTCTTTTCCTCTTAGTAACTTTTGAAGAACTTTCATGGATTGAAACCAGATTTCTTCGGAGGTTTAGGATTTAGGAAAATGTCGATTTTCAGTCAAATTTAGTAGTGAGCTGTATATTTGAAAGACAAAGGACTACATCAATTTTCACATTTCCCGGTAAAGTTTATGGAGTTATGGACCTTTTGTGACAGAACTTTATGCATTAAGTTATTCGCATTGGTGCGACCATCTGTGTTTTACAAGCACATTTCTAGTCACGACATGCAATGATTTTTTAAAAAAAAAAAATAACTTCATACTGTGCTTATACATAAGAATTATTGTCAT
>JAECUM010071237.1:0-23064 GCA_016617855.1 Megalonaias nervosa | reverse complement strand
TATATATATATAGTTATAGTTATAGTTATATAGTTATATAGTTATATTTATTTATTTTTCTATGTTTGCTTTTCATTAAATGTTGTGGTTTAT
The DNA here is from genome assembly GCA_016617855.1 of Megalonaias nervosa. Lineage (NCBI taxonomy): Eukaryota > Metazoa > Mollusca > Bivalvia > Unionida > Unionidae > Megalonaias > Megalonaias nervosa. Next base: position 22,971 of record JAECUM010071237.1, on the reverse strand, counting down.
GTAAACTTGTTGCTTGTAGCTGACTTGTCTATAACCACCATAGTTTATATTTCTCTGTTAATTATTAACATTATTATCTTAGTCTGAGTCAATGACATTATGTTTATCATGTTTTTAAGTATAATTTTTGTAGCATATCTTCTAATTATAACTTAGACTGTTCTAAAAATGAACTTTCGACCCTTATCTGGGTTATTCTTTTGTGTTTAAGTTTTTGTTTTTTTTGTACAATATTGCTTATTCGTACTGTAATATCTTGATGTAGAAACATTTGTTGTCATCAGTATTTGATTTATGCTGGAATTTATTCATTCAAATTATTTATTCACTGGAAATACAAAGTGATCATCAATAATATTCTTTGACAGAATATTACCTTGGAATTAAAATGAATTCAGACAAGGAGTTTTTGGATATTATTATGATTCATCAAAAAACTGTTGACACATCATTAGACTTCAGGTCATTAGTATATTAGTATATTCGAGACTACAGGCCACTACAAGCACATCAACACCTTCAGCGTTGGTTTTTATTTGAAATACAACTAAATTTGTAAAAAAAAAAATTATTAATTAGCAATGGTAAAAATTTTCTTAGACTATTTTTGGGATTTATTTCGCAATATTCTACAAGTTTTTTTAAAATTTTAACTTTGTGTTTTAGGGAAATAATTTATTTGTTGAATTTTACAAATCTTGTTGTTATTCACTCTTTTCTATTTACTTAGCTTAAGACGATAAGAGTCATAACTGAAAATTGGAGGCTTGTGTACGGGATACGATTTGTCTAAAATATTTTAGAAAATGTTTTTTAGAAACTTAAATTCACTTTGTTGCGGATGTTTCTATGTCCCAGGTACTATTTTACATATTGAGAAATACACGGTGAAACGAACAAGCTTTTTCAAGTGGAGAACTTTATTTTAAATCCTACCAAGGAAAGCCTGGAGTCCTTGAAAAATTATGATTTGCTCCAGCTTGCCAGACAAAATGATTTTTCTTAGGCGAAGGCTTTTTTATCGAAGCAAGAAATAAAAAATAATTAGGTTCAATATCTGATAGAAAATAATTTTGTGGATTAAAATGCTTTAAGTTTCATTATTAAGTCTCCATCTGGCCCTAACTTGCAGGTTATGGAATTGAAATAACAATACAATAACGAAATACAATTAAGAAAGCTAGAGATGCAGCAAGAGGAGAGAAAAATGCAGGTGCAGAAGGACTCGAGACAAATGCAACTAGAGAAAGAGGAAAGATAGAGACATATATAGTTGCACAGAGAGAGAGAGAGAGAGAGAGAGAGAGAGAGAGAGAGAGAGAGAGAGAGAGAGAGAGAGAGAGGCTAATGTAAATGCAAATGCAAAGTGAAAAAGAAGAGAGAGAAATACAACGAGAAAGAGAAAAGGAAGAAATGGAAATTCAATTTAGATTAAAAGAATTAGAGCTGGCAAGTGGATAACACTCTCCCACTTTAATTCAAACTCAGGTTTTGATGTTATCCGAAATATCAACTTGGTATCCCCCGTTCAAGAAAAAGAAGTAAATCAATATTTTCGTCATTTTCAGAAAATAGCTGAAAGTTTGAGATGGCCGAGGAAGCATTGAATTCTATTATTACAAAGTGTGCTTGTTGGCAGAGCTCATGATATTTACATTGCAATGTCAGTACAAGAGAGTGCTGATTGTGGTGTTGTAAAGGAATGTTGAAGGTTTATGAGTTGTTACCTGAATCATGTGGACAAGGTTTTACGATCTGTAGAAAACCAACTGACCAAACCTATATCGAATTCGCTTGGAAAAAGCTTGACCATTTGATAAATGGTACTATTCTAGAAAGGTTGATAAAGATTATGATAACCTTAGACAACTCATATTATTTGAAAAGTTCAAGAATTCCATCCATAGTAATATCACGACTTATCTTGATGGGGAAAAAGGTGGAAACTTTGCAAGAGGATTTGCAAACAGCTGATCATTATTCTCACGAAGTTTCTTTGGCAATAAGACTAACACTCAGATTGGTTTTGGTAAAACAAATTCCAGCCTAGTGTAAACACTTCTAAATCTCAAACTGGAACAGCTTATAGGAATGAAATATCTGATATGACTGAGCAGAAACACTTATCTGTTCCTACGTGTACCTATTACAAGAAGAAAGTAAATGCTATTTCTGATTGCTACAGACTGAAAAATAAGCGACAGAATCAAGACAGACCAATTCAAAATGCTCTTATTGCTAAGAGGTCTGGGTAACGGTTATGAATAGAAAGCAATATAATTGTTGGGTCAAACTCACCCCAGTCTGATGTTATTGTGGAGAATTATGAACCATTCATTTCGAAAGGTTCTATATCGCCTTTTAGTGATTCTGCCAATCCTATCCCTATTAAAATTGTACGAGACAGGGGCTTCTCAAAGTTGTTCTTATCAGGTACTTTGCCTTTTCTGAGAAGTCTTCTTCTAATGAAAGCGTTCTTATTAAGGGAGTAGAGTGTCAATGTTCCATTCCATTGTGTAAATTTGTCGTCAGACTTAGTCACAGGACCTGTGTCAGTCAGAGTAGTGATGTCTTTACCAATTGAAGGTATGCATTTACTACTAGGCAGTGTCATAGTGGTAGATAAGGTTTGGGTTAATAAGCCCTGTTTGGATCAGAAAGTCGATCTTAATGAAAAAGAAATTCCTGATTTATACTCAGCTTGTGCATTAGTTGGTCAGTGTTTTGATGAGGTCACTTTTGCTTCTGGTATGAATTAATCAGATGGTATTGATTACAGTGATCCTCTTTTACCTACTCAATCTCTTTATTCTGATCAGGTTGACAAAAGAAAATCGCTTGAAGTCGAACAAGAATACGATCCCGAAGTCTCCTATTAGTTTCAGAGTGATATTCGCGATACTGAAGCCAAAAGAAGTACATGTTTGTTATGTTAAAAAATGGGGTCCTTATTAGAAAATGAAGACTACCTGAAGTACCCGCTGGTGACGAGTGTCTGTGAGCTATTAAATTATTGTTTCCAAGTCGTATAGATATGAAATTCTTATTTTAGCCCATAAAACTCCTTTGGCTGGTCAATTAAGGATCAATAAGACAAATCACAAGATCATGTTCATTATCCAAAAATTAAAATTGCTGCTTGTAAATACTGTAGATCTTGTCATACATGTCAACTGGTAAGAAAAACCAGTCAGATGATACCTAAGGTTAATCTGCAACCTACTCCTGTATTTATCGAACTATTTAGCATAATAATGATAGACTGTATCTGTCCCATACCTAACACCAAATCATGCAACCAATACTTGTTGACCATGATGTGTGAAAGATTCCCAGACGTAATTCCTTTGAGAACTATTAAATCTAAAGCTACAGTATAAACTTTGATAAAGCATTTGACTCAATTTGTCATACCCAAATCTGTCCAATCAGATCAAGAGTCAAACTTCATGTCTGGAATCTTCCAGCAAATTATGCATGAATTCGGATCCAGCCATTTAAGTCTTTTGCCTATCAACCTGAAAGCCAAGAGGCTTTAGAAAGATAAGATTAAACTTTGACATGTATGACTTGGTCACATTGTTTTGATACTGGAAAAGATTGGAACAAAGATGTACATTTACTGTTGTTTGCTGTTAGGGAATCAATTCAAGAATCGTTAGGATTTAGTCCTTTTCAGCTAGGTTGTGGACATACTGGCCGTGGAAAAGTGAACTTATTAAAAGAGAAACTTATTTCAAATGAAGATTCAGAAATTAATCTTCTCGACTATGTTTCTAATTTTAAATATAAGCTGTCAACGGCTTGTGAAGTTAGAAGAGCTTATCTGCACTTTACTCAGTCAAAATGAAATTAAGGTATGACAAAAATACAAAAAAAAAGCAGTTTTCAGCCTGGTGAGTTATGGCTCTCTTGCCCTTGCATCAAAATCATCTTTAGGCTTTATATTATGGTCCTTACATACTTGAAAAAGTTAGTAATTTAAATTTTGTCATTACTACTCTTGTGCGGCGAGGACAAGAACAACTTTGTTATATAAATATGTTAAAAGAGTATGTTGATAGAGATTGTTATGCTAATCTAGCAGTCATTTAGTTGTACCTGTCTCACACAGCGAGGATTTAAGCGATGAAATGCAATCGGACCGTAGTGACTTTAGAGTAACCATTCTTCGGAATTCAGAAATTATGAATAATTTGGATCAGAAACCTTCACATATGCAGCAGCAAGAAAGAATGTACTAGAAATGCCATTGCTTGAACATGAGCATTTGTTTCCAGATGTTCCTACACGAACAAATAAAATCTACCATAACTCTGAAATTATAGATTCCATACCTGTGAAACAGCATCCGTAGAGGATGAACCATCTTAAACAGAAATGTTTGAAAAAAGAAATTCAGTACTTGCTGGAGAATGATTTCATAGAACCGAATGAAGATGACTGTTGTTCAACATGTATTCATGCATTCTTGTACCAAAACCAGATAATATCTTCCATATGTGTACCGACTGTACAAAAGAGAACAGTGTGACTAAAACAGATTTATTTCTATTGCCAGGAATCGATGACTGCATTGACAAAATTGGAAATGCAAAATATGTCATCAAATTGGATATTTTGAAAGGATTATGGCAAATTCCACTGACGGAATAGATGAAAGAGAACGAGTAGTTAAAAGAGGATCACTGTGATCAATACCTTTTGATTGATCCAAACAAAGAGTGAAAGTGACCTCATCAAAAGCCTGAGCAATACATGTGTCAGCTAAAAGAATACTTTCCTTATCAAAATCATTCTCAAGAGCTTTCTATGCCATGGCTCTAATAACTGCACAAGCTGGGTATAAATCAGGGAATTCTTTTTCAATAGGATCAGCTTTCTGATCCAAAGAAGGCTTGTCAGTTACAAGTGGATTAACCACAACGTTGTCTCCAGCTAGGTCGTTGCCTAGTAGGAAATGAATGCCCTCAACGGGTAAATTAGACCCTATGCCGACTGTCACAGGTCCTGAAACTAAGTCTGATGACAAATTTACAGAATGGAGAGGAACATTAACAAAGCCGCACTCTATTCCCTGACTGAGAACACTGTCAGTAGAAGAAGACTTCTCAGAAAACGGCAAATTACCTGACAATAAAAGACTCTGAGAAGCTCCTGTATCCCTTAAAATTTTAATACGGATAGGATTGGCCAAATCACCCAAGAGTGATAAAGAACCCTTCGACATGAATGGTTCATAATTCTCCATAATAAAATCAGATTGGGGTTATTAGACCCAACAAATGTATTGCTTTTAATACATGACCGTGACCTTGACCTCTTAGAAATAATAGCATTTGGGATAGGTCTATCTTGATTCTGATGCCTATATTTCAGTTTGAAGCAATCAGAAATAACGTGTCCTTTCTTCTTGCAATAGGTACAAGTAGGAAGAGACAAGGAGTTTGAATCAAGTTTATCAGAAGGTTGATTTTTAAAAGTTGTGCCTGATTGAGTTTTAGAAGGATTCGCATTAGGCTGAAATACTCTTTTACCAGTAGACTGTTGAGTGAAAGACTTGCCAAATTGCACGTAGGCTAGAATAGCCCTATCTGAGAATCAAATTCTCACGCTGGAAATGAATTTAAAAATAAAGCTGTTTACACATAGCCAACACGTGTGCCGAACATGACCTTGATAATGGCCAATCATTTTCGTTCAGTGTTTACGTACTTCCGAACCAAGGTGAGCTAAAAATATAATGAAGCAATACTTTTTTGCGTTCTAATTAGGTCAAAACAGAACACTGAATTTTCCGAAAAAAATATCAAATCCCGTGAAAATTATCATAAACTAAAATGTAATGAAACAAAAGTAAAATAAAAAGAAATTTAAAACTAGCAATTAAATTACATATACGTAACATTATCCCCATCCTTTGGTTTGTCTTTCCTTTCGAACTACATCTTAAATTTAGTTATTCCAGTTGTTCTTTCGCTCGGAGGGATGACACTGTGTTACGTGATAAGGGCTCGTACTCAGTAACAAAGAAAAGAGTGAAAGTCAACAAGCTTTGTATATTTTAACAAACTAATTTATTTCCCTAGAAAACAATGTAAAAATTGTTAAATAGGACTTACGGTTTGTGAATATAATCCAAAATTTAATCATAAGAATGAAAAATACAAGTCCTATCACTAAATAGTTCTATTAGAATCCAAGTTCGAATCTCGACGACACACAAATATGGAAGGCGATGACGTCAGATGTGGTCCAATGTACGAATATCAACAATTCCTCAATTGAATCACAGTTTTTGTTTCCGAATAATTCCAGAATAAATTTCCATGAATATCTTTCAGAATTTTTTTATAAAAAAGTCAACTTGTTGAGTTTTCAGGAGAATAAATTATTAAATCAAAAAATCAGATGAAAAACAAACAATCTGGCAACAAATGAAAATATTACCTTGTTCCTTCAAGATGTTAAAACGACTCTGCCAGACGAATATTAAGAATGCGTATTTAAACCCCAAAAACATCATTTCAAGTCTCGCGAGATGGGTCATGTGGTCTCTTACTACAAGAAATCCATCACGTACCCCAGTGTAACCCCACTTAAAAACCAATCATAAATAAACGTTGTTTACACATGGTGATCACGCAAGGAAAGTATGGCCCTGATACTGACCAATCATTTTAACTGCCTGTTCACGAAGTTCCCAACCTAAGACGAACTAGGTTAACTAAAAATAATTCTCATGTAACACTTTTACGTCTTAAATAAACAACATTTGCTAAAAGAAAATATCGAAGAATTTTGAATCCTTTCAATAATCATTACAATAAAATGTAATGAAAAAAAAAATAAAATTAAAAAAACTAACACACAAGCAATTTAATCACATATACGTAACACTTCCCCCCATAAAGAAAAAAGAAAGATTTATATAATAAAGCTTTCATTTTTACCATATGTAAATTATACATGCGGTAAACACAATTACATAAGAAAATTCTTACGAATAATATAATGTGTATATGAAATAATATTTCCATACACGGGAAAGTGCATCTGCAATCAAATTCTCTTTTCCTTTGATGTGCCTGATGTTCAGATTATACTCTTGCAAAGACAAACTCCACCTTAATAATCTTTGATTTTTATTTTTCATCTTGTCGATAAAAGTAAGGGGGTTGTGATCACTATAAACAACAACCGGAGAAGGAGCCGAGCTAATGTAAACCTTAAAATGTTGTAATGCTAAAATTAAAACTAAACATTCCTCCTCGATTGTTGAGTAATTTCTTTGGTACTTATTTAATTTCTTCGAGAAATAGCACACTGGGTGATCAATACCATTGCTGTCTTTTTGATTCAATACTGCTCCAACCCCAACATCACTTGCATCCACAGACAGTTTAATAGACTGATTGAAATTTGGAGCTGTTAGAACCGGCGCACTTTTGAGTATTGCTTTTAACCTATCGAAAGCTTCCTGACATTTTTTGGTCCAGAGAAAATTTTTTTCTCTTACTTAATAAATTTGTCAGAGGTTCAGCAATATTGGAAAAATTGGAACAAAACTTTCGATAGTATCCGGCCATACCTAAAAATCGCATTAATTGCTTTTTACTGACAGGCACAGGAAAATCAGAGATAACCTTAACCTTAGCATCAATAGGTTTAACTTGACCATATCCCACAAAATGTCCTAGGAAAGTTACACAAGCATGGCAGAACTCACTTTTAGATAAATTGATTGTCAAATTAGCATCGGTGAGTCTTTCAAAGAATTTCCGAATCGTGGCTAGATGTCCTTTCCAGGTGTCGTTGTAGATGATGACATCATCAATATAAGCATCACAATTATCTAGACCGGAAGTAATCATATTCATAAAGCGTTGAAACGTACTTGGAGAACCGATCATCCCAAACGGCATTACTTTATATTGATAGAGTCCATCTGGAGTTACAAATGCCGAAATTTCTTTCGCTCTTTCCGTAAGTGGAATTTGCCAAAATCCTTTCAGAAGGTCAAATTTGGTGACGTACTTGGCATTTCCAATTTTATCAATGCAATCATCGATCCTTGGTAATGGAAATGAATCTGTTTTTTTCACGCTGTTCACCTTCCTATAATCAGTGCACATACGTGTAGTTTTATCCGGTTTCGGAACAAGTATGCATGGTGAACTCCAATCACTTTTACTGGGCTCTATGAAATCGTTCTCCAGCAAATACTGAATTTCCTTTTACAAGTATTCCTGTTTGAGAGGGTTCATCCTGTATGGGTGTTGTTTCACAGGTTTTGAATCTACAATTTCAACGTCATGAATAATTTTGTTTGTTCTCGTAGGAATATCCGGAAATTCAATGCTCATATTCTAATAATAACTGTTTAAGTTCATTTCTTTCTTCTTGTTGCAAATGAAAAAGTTTCTGGTCTAGATCTTTCATAATTTCCGAATTCTGAAGATTTGTTGCTCCAAGTTCAACGGAGTCCAACTGAATTTCTTCACTTAAATCCTCAGTTAGTGGGAAAGGTACAACTAAATTAATTGTATGATTTACTTGGCTATCTCTTTCAATACACTCCTTTAACATGTTAATGTGGCAAAGTTGTTTTTGTTTTCGCCTACCAGGAGTATTTATGATCTAATTTAAATCATTTACTTTCTTTTCAACCGTGTATGGACCGTAATACTTGGCCTGAAGGGGATTTTGTGGAATGGGCAAGAGAGCTAGAACTCTATCACCAGGCTGAAAACTCCTATCCCTTGAGTTTTTATCATATCTTGATTTCATTCTGGAATGAGTAGAGCGCAGATTTGCTCTTGTGACCTCACAAGCCTTTTACAATTTGTACTTAAAATCAGAAACATAGTCAAGAAGATTGAGCCCAGTATCTTCATTTGAAAGAAGTTTCTCTTTCAACAATTTCAAAGGTCCACGCACAGTATGTCCGAAAACTAGTTCAAAGGGACTGAATCCTAAAGATTCTTGAACGGACGACTCCCTAACAGCAAACAAAAGTAAATGAATGCCTTCATCCCAATCTTTGCTAGTATCAAAGCAATATGATCGAATCATGTTCTTTAAAGTCTGATGAAATCTTTCTAAGGCCCCTTGGCTCTCAGGATGATAGGCAGAGGATTTAAATTGTTTAATGCCCAATTCGTGCATAGCTTGCTGGAAAATTCCAGACATGAAATTTGACCCTTGATCCGACTGGACAGATTTGGGAAGGCCAAATTAAGTAAAAAGCTTTATTAAAGCTTTTACTATAGTTTTGGTTTTTAATATTCCTCAAAGGAATTGCCTCTGGGAATCTTGTTGACGCACACATAATGGTCAACAAATATTGGTTGCCTGACTTAGTCTTAGGTAAGGGACCAACACAATCCACCTTAATTTTGCTAAATGGTTAATCAAATGCAGGAATTGGTTGCAGATGAGCCTTAGGTATCTTCTGATTGGATTTTCCTACCATTTGACAAGTATGACAAGATCTACAGAATTTACAAACATCACTTTTGATTTTCGGCCAGTAAAAGTGAGTCAAGATCTTGTTATAAGTTTTATTTATCCCTAAATGACCAGCCAGAGGAGTTTCATGGGGCAAACTAAGCATTTCCTGTCTGTAAGATTTTGGAACTACAATCTGATAGTTTACTGACCACTCGTCATTAGCAGGTTATCGAAGGATTTTGAATCCTTTCAATAATCATTACAATAAAATGTAATGAAACAAAATTAAAATAAAAAAGAATTTTAAAACTAACAGAAACAAGCAATTTAATTACATATACGTATCACACTGATATGTCTTTATCCATGAACATTTGCATTAACTATAATTATCCTTGCTGTCTTTAAAATGAAGAAAATATCGATAATATCGTTTCTAGATGCGCCCTTAAATTAGTTTGTATACTGACAATTGCGTAAACATTGTACGCTCTTGATGTATCTATGTACTAGTAGTATTCTGGGATCCTGTGATCACACTATGTTACCAATGGAGTGAAGGAGACAAGGTATCTGACAAAAATATAAAACAAATACCATAGAATATGGCGGGTGGGCCGTAATAGTCTCACATCATCTGGAAGAATGAAAAGTTTGCTGTCTACGTTTGAACATTGAAACATATTCCCAAGATAGCGATACGCGAAAGATACGGTGAGGCCTAATTTAAGCTAAGCTGTCTACTAAAGAAACCCAACAAAAGCGAAAACAAATCGTTGAAGTCGGTTACACTATAACTGTTATGCAAATACTAGTTACACGACCTAATGAAAATACTATTATATGCTAATATGGAAGTTAAACTCGGTAACTGTTAGCATCATAACTAAAGTATGCACTTAGAATTATATTCTTAGGATCAAAATATTCTGACTTAAAACAATGGGAAAAACTGAATTTTTGAACATATGGTAGATTTATCTCTTTAGCAAAATTGCAAATATTCGGATATTATTTAACCACCAATCAAACGTTAGCTTCCTTAAGGCATGCACGAATTTAAATTATATCAACTATTGATGTTTCAAATGTGCTCTTGGTAACGGTAAGAGATGGGGTAAAGTAAATATCAGACTCAAAATCAACGAACCACCAAAGAAACTGTACACAATGCGTACCAGTTGACGGTGGATGTAATACGATTACGGTATATTGTTTTGACAAATATATTAAAAGTGCAAAAAGCAAACACGAATACAAATAAACACTAAGTCAACATACCTTTACAAAACACGTATTGATGTAATCAGAGCCCAGATGTATCTTCATTCGGAGGTAAGTCTTCGCTGGTGGTATCGTCTGTAAATAGTTGTACACTGTGAACTTTATTGATAACCTACACTAATTTACTAAGCTATACATCAACAAGAATAAAGTGCGGTTCATAAACAGTAAACATAATTGTAAATAGACCATAACACTACCGTCAATTTGGTATAGACCATGAGTAGTTCGTGCGCTCCACGTATCGTTTCTAAGGTAATCGCTATGAACACCTGAAGTTGTCATTTACATGGTGTATCTGTTTTACATTCAAAAGAATAGACTTGTTCGATGAATATTAGCATGATCTTTTGATATTATCAAAATATGAACAAACATTTTCAGTTTATTCAAACAAATAGCATTTTAAATAATTGTTTTATATGTGAACTTCCTATTTCATCGATAGTGATAACCAGGCAAGAAATACTTACAGGCATATATTCCCTTATAATGGTTTTTCTTGGCGTTTACCGGCATCTGTGCAATTGTCATACTGGATTGTGAGTTCTTGGGCAATTTCTAAAGTTAGAGAAACTAAGTATTAGAATTCATAGTTACGTTTAAATTGACTTATGCATTTAATATGAAGTAATATAAGTGATAGAGATAGAATCTTCTCGTTGAAATTCAATGGCATAGAGCAGCACCTGAACATTTGAGCTCCCACGTGAATTTTATGTTGCATCTATTTTCATTGCTCTATGTACCGTGCTAGCATTCAGTTTAAAAGCTAAAATGTACAATGCCATCTGATTGCTACTTGAATTAGATAATAATTAATAATCGAACATCTTACATTCACTTCAAAAGTTTAAATAAAAGTTAAAATTTAGAATAATAACTTTCCCAAGTGCGCGATCGTTATTCATCCATAATAGTGTGCAGTACATTTTAAACCGGCAGAGGAACAAGTAGTCATAAAGTGTCATACAGTTTGGATGTGGAACTTACAAAAATACAGCACTGAATCAAGAATAATTAATACTCGTGCAGAAACTGGATCCTTGTGGCAACTGGCACAGAACTTCAATCGTAATCATGGAAGAAAAAAGTAACATATTAATACATTCCTCTCTTTCAAAGTGTCCTAAAGAGAACTACGAAAATATTGTCCTACTTTAAGAATCAAAATACCTCAACATCACTTTCAAGATCTTTTGAATCGTATGTCTTGCTTCTGATATAATCTGGACGGTTTGCCAGCGGGATCTGGATTTGGGTCACCTCAAATCGATTGTAGTAAACATCCTTTTCTGGACTGCTGGATTGGGTCATATGATTGTTTTCATGGTCAATACTACTGTTAGTATGAATGATGTGGGAATATTCATGTTCTGCATTCCCTGGCGTATCTGTAATAAAATGATGTCATCATTAACTGTTAAATAAATACGTATTCAGTAACTAAGTACAGGGTGATGAAAGTGTGATACCAACGGCGGGGGAATCGGATCTTTTGTCACAGGGAGAGTAATATTGCTAAACGCCATACTGGTCAACACTGAATGTAAAAATTGAGACTAGAAAATATGCAAAGTTTGTAAAACCAATAAACAACAATTCTACAAAAGCAAACATGTTAAGCCCCTAGCATTTACAGGAAGTAACGATCAATTTAAAATATTTGATTCTAATGGATCCGATAAAGAACGATTTAGACACGAGGATGACGCGATAGAAGAAACCAAATGCAAACGAAATACTTCATTGCCTGATTAAGAAAGCAAGGTTTAATCACACGGCAAATAAAAGTCTTTCTAAAAGCACTGGATCAAAAATGATCGTTTTAGGCAGGGAAATTAAAGATATAACAGTATGGCAGAAAGACTGACAACCAACTGTGCAAACCTGGTGCGATTCCTTGTGTACTTGTTTGTCAGTTTTTGTCTGTATATATATATATATATATATATATATATATATATATATATGTATATATATATATATGTTATATATATATATATATATATATATATATATAAGTATATAAAGGAACCAACACTTTCTTTATGATTGATAATTACGGAAATCTTGTCAACATGAAAAATGCAACACCCCTAAGGAAACTATCTTTCACTTACAGACAATTTGAAAGATCAGTATGGGTGAAATTTCGGAACTACAACTCTGTAATCAAATATTCCAGGAAGATTGTGGTCTCTTATAGCTAGGAGTAGAAGGTAATAGGAACGTGGTTTGAAGTAAATTACACACTACCAAATGAAATAAAAGGTGAAATTGTAGATACTGTTAAACACAATAAAGAAAAACAAACCTTTGATGAGACTTGATTTTTTTTTACTAATATAACGTACCTATACCGAAATCTTTGTGTCCGTGTGCCAGAGGCACTTCATCTCCAAAATAAACGCCAAAGCAGTGACACGATTTGCAGATGTGCTCCATAGCTTGTTTACTTATATTGTCAAAGAGGTAAATATTGTCCTGATACATATATAATGATATTTTGTTTATTGTGATCATGTACATCTGTATTATTAATTCACTTCAGTAAATACTTGTCCTGGTAATATTATCTTTGTTCAAAAATACAATTTCTTTACAACATGAATTTTTAATTCATTTTATCACATGTGTTTTTCATTTGCCACACTTTCTTTTTCATCCTTATCAGTTATAAATGAATAACGATTTACCACTAAGCTACGTACCTCTATGATTTATGTGTCATTTAATCCATTCTTAAAATTTAAAGGAACCATTATATTCTTATGTGTTATGTTAAAGACATCGTTGTTGTTTGGGATAGTCACAAGTGTCGTAGAACGTGATATCATCCTTCATGTCACTGTAAATCCAAATGTTTTCTTAACCAAAATAAATTCACAAAGGATCTATATCAGCCATGCGTAGTCGCATTCTATCACCGTATTTGTCTTTCAAGGCTTTGAAACAGAATTCATATTTCAGCAATTCATTTGAATAGCCGCAATACTGTAAACCATCCTTTATAGGTCTCATTAGCTGGATATTTTAGTTTCCGAAAATGAACACCACCAAGACATCGTGGATAATAGGTTTCGTTTCATTTACAGAAATATCAAGTTAATTTTCAATTTTGTGATGCCCTGTAATTTTACAAAGCATCTATCAAGACTATGGCGGATGCTATCTATACAATATTTTGATGGTCTACGAGGACTGGGGAAGGGGTATTTATCGTAGATTTAACAACAAACCTTTTTTCGTGTCATAATGTGATAATGAAATGTCAAAATAACGTTTAATAATCTGATCTAGTTCACCTCTGTTTATTAGGTTTAACGTTTAATAACATTATCTAGTTCACCTCTGTTTATTATCTTCATATGTCTGGTTCTATGGTAAAAGTTTTTTTTTTGTACTAAACTTTCTCTTCCTTGTGTGTGGATCGATTCAAAATTCTGATCATAAAGTCAAGAAATATCTTTTCAAAACCAAAATGTCTATTCTGTTTAATCAGTATTTTGTTTAGGTTAATTTCAGTGTCATTGATTCGGACAAGTCATGTAAAACCTGTACTTAGCTTAGTTTCTCTTGAATGGGTGTATACACTTTTGCATAATAATACTGTTCAACTGTTGCTAATTGATTGTTCTCTGTTCTTTTCTTGTTAAGAGAAGTTTCAAGTGAGTTTTCGATTTTTTTTTTGCTAACTTTCTTTGGAATCGGTAAATTGACTATTGAGATAATTATCGTTGATTTATATAACCAGCCATTCTTAAAAATAATTTTAAACGAAAACTTTTAAATATCTGTGAAAACTTTATATTTAAGCTCCTGTAAAACAATGTCGGTAAACTCCCCACATGTAGTTTCTGACCAGAGAATCATTTCTGTGGGTATCAGTCGGTGGAAATTGAGTGAATTAAACAATCTCCAGTGATTGGATTCATATTCTTTCTTACGTAGCTGAATCACTTCGTGTCAACTCATACCAGTCTCACCAAATTAATATCATATTAATCTCAGCCCAGAACCAATCAGCCAAGGTCACGGCTATACTTGTATGATATATAATTTTTCTGAAATGGAAGGATTGTTGCAGTGGTTGTTTTGTTTAAAATTTTTTACATCATATGGACTGTCAGTCAGACTGTAATAATGTCAATTCATAGTCTTGACACAGATTTTGTTCATCTCAGGACCAGCAGCGATTCCCTGAGATATTCGGACCATCTATCAACCTTTTCTTACGGTGAACAGGAAGGTCTGTTGCCCTAGTATTCTTTGCTAAAATCGGCAAGGAGATCGTTGAGAAACCTTGCAATATGAAGTATTGTCAATTTATATCTTTGGCACCAAATACAATATCGTACTAAATTTAGCTCAGGACCAATCAGGCCAATCAACGACATACATGAATTTTGAATCAACGAGAGCTCATAAGCTAAATGTGTTAGGCGGATGCAAGACATGAGTCACCAATGTTTCGTTCAGAAATTTAACTCTCATATCAGCTGAGCTATCACACTAATTTACTAACACTAGTTCCTAGTTTATGTGGGGATACATTGCTTTTCTGCTGCCTGTTTGTCTGTATTAAACAGTTCTATAGTTAACGTCTCATTGTCATATATAATGTATTAGGTGTTATTGATTCTGGTTTTTCTGTGTATCTACATATTGCCTGACCTGGTACACATATACAGCTAACAGAATAGATTCTGGAAGAATAGTCTCTGTGCTTTACGTAATTTCCTCACACAACTAGGTAAAGCATGTTAGGAATTAAAGATAAATACAAATGCAGCAAACTTACAACGAACAGTGGAAAACTAATTTTAACTATCCTTTGTGCTTGTGACTCTCACTGAGTCTTTGTCAAAGGCAAACATAAAACACAGACAAAACAAACGATGAACACATGTAAACCGTTGAAATTACAAACTTTTTCATGACTATTCCAAGTGGAATTAAAGCTATATAATGGTTGATGTTTCACCTTGTTTGCTTTAACTTAACTAATGATATGATAAATTATTCGATATTTACCTACAAAGGCATGAGACATAGCGCCTTTGTTTCTTTTTTAATGTTAATGGTGTAACCACGAACTATATCACCGATATTTTATTGTTGGTGTAATGAGAGTAATGACCATAACAATAAAAACATCATGAAGAAATATAAAAACCAGTAATAATTATACGTGCTTGAGTACGTAATGAGCAAAAATGTATCAATTATTTAATTGAAAAGTGGTGATTATAAACAGATGATGATTCTATCTGCACGTGGTTGTGGTTTTGAAGTCTTCTTTGTTTGCGCCTTATCTGCGTGGTAGGTTAGGACAAATGGTATTCGATTAACATTGTCTTCTTCTCTATATCTTAATATGGCAGTTAATTTTTGTTTGTCTTTTGAGTTGCATCCTCTCCCAGGTCTTTCACGTAGCCTCTGTTCATCAAATGTTCAGAGAACTCTTAAGACCTTTTTGGAATGTTTCATCGTCAGAACAAATTTTGCGTAATTCCAGAGCCTGGCTATACGGAATGTTCCACATGCAATGCTTTGGATAATAGCAAGACTGGAGAAGATAGTGGTGTTCATCAGTTGGTTTTGAGTAGATGCCGGCGATAAGTTTTTTTTTTTTTTTACCAGTTTAGATGTTGTCTGCAGAAAAACGTGTTTTGAGTTTGAAACTTCTGTCGTGACTTTTAGTGAAAGATAAAAGTTTTTTGACTTTGATATGAAGCCATTCGGGTTTTTTTCATCCATGTGGCCACTTCATTTCTGTATCATCGATGAAGGGTATCCGCGGCTATGGTGCAAATTTCGCCGTTATTCAAAGTTGACCCTCCAGTCATATCACACAAAATGTAGCATACTAGGTGACCATTTCTATACTTATTGCAGTTACATTGATTTGGCTGTAGTTTTCTTCATTGAATAAAAAAGTTCTTGAGCTTTATGACTGTCTCTAGAAGTTTGAGTAGGAAATTAGTGGGCGAATCGTTTAACGTTCTCATTTCCCGTCCTTCCCTACAGGACTGTATTAATTCACTGCGCTGTATATTGCTATACAGGGAGGTAACGTCAAAAAAAAAAAACGCATTGAATGAGGCGGTGATGGTTCACTTGCTTTGCTTTTCATGACCTAATTTGTCGTGTCCTGAGGAGAGGATGGTAACTTGTGAACTTGTGGTGTTATGAAGTGATCCGGATTTTCTGATATCCTGTCTGGTGATGCCAGTTATCGGAGATTATAGGTCTGCCCGAATATCGTTATTTGTGGAGTTTAGGTAGAAGATAAAATGTTCCTGCTCTAGGGTTGTATAGGCTTAACTAGTCTTTGGGTCGCTGGTCTATGTGTCTAAAGAGGTGCAGTTCATCAATAATATTTGTAATGGGTTTTGTACACTCCGTTCTTGGTTCTTTACCTGGATTTTGGAAGAACCAGGCGTCGCTTAATAGTCTATTGCCGTCATTTATGCAGTCTTCCCTATTCATAATGACCACAACAGTGGCCTCATTTGCAAATTATGACGTCTATTCTGTCTTTCAGTGAATGTATAGCATCTTTCTGTTCTCTTCTCCAGCTTGAATATCTGTTAGCAAGGTTGATTTGTTTTGAAGTGTCGCTTTTAACTGAGGTGAGGAAAGCTTCTAGATTTGTATTTCAGCTTTTTGATACGATCCAACGACACGGGTGTGTCGTAACTGATATCTCCTTCTGATTAATTGTTTGGACGCAGGGCCAAATGGACCTTGATTTTCAGTCGGCGGCTAAAGTCTTCAGTGTACATTTGCAGCTTACCTCTGTCGTATGTCTCTGGATGCGGACAGAAACTCAACACCTTTCCATATGTTATTTGTGCCTCTGTAAGTTGCTCTTTTGGGAGATTAACCTCTGTGTTAGTAATAGTTAAAGAAATTTTTGTTGTGGATTTTTTATGTTTCTTTCTTTCACGGCAAATGGTCTTCTTATTTATAGGAAGCTATGTAAATTTGTGTAATATCAACGGTTTCTTCTGTTTATTGTTTGTCTTATCTTTTTGTTTTCCTTTGACAAAGGTTCGGTGAAAATCGAAGGGCTTAGGACAATTCGAAACCATATTTCCACTGTTCGTCGTCAGTTTTGTTGCAGTTACATTTATCTTAATCCCTAACACTCGATTCCTCGACGGATCCAATGCATGTGATTTGTATTCTTTGTGCTTGAACAACAATACCCATCTGCTTACGTTTAGCTGGTTCCTACAGCATTTCGATGCGTATATGAGGGTCATGTGTGGTTTTATTTTGTATATAAATTCAAATAATAAAGATTAATCTCACGATAGTACATCCGAAAATACTATACGCAATATACACCAATAGTTTTTTCTATTTCGGCTATTTACAAATCAAATGTAGCCTCATCTGCAGCCTATACAATTTGTGTAAGCTTTCTTGGCAAAACCTTGAAAACAGTGCTTCCTTATCTTGTCTATACTTGACATTATCTAGTCGTTTCCATCTGTCTCCTTTACATCGATTCCAACTGATTTGAGCGCGATGTCCGATAAAAAATGTTACTAATCATTGCCTGACCGATAGACGGAAGAATATTCTTTTTCGGAAAAATATGAAGTCCTTACGTTTTTCGTGGCTGCGAATAAGAGTGGTATAGACAATACTGGTGCCATCTTCCGATTGTTGTATCGTTTTGTCTCTCATTTTGCTCTTCAATATATTTGCTCGTCTGTAAAATAGAACAAATAAAAATCACTCTCATAGAAGGAAAGAATGAGTACCATGTCATAATTTCTATTTATAAACTGAAAATACTACTAGAAATATTTGCATAATAAATTTTTGGAATCAAACGCTACTGAACGTATCACGCCCTTCTTAATGTTTTCTCATTGTTTGTTTTATATGTGGACCTTCACTGTTCTGAATTGAATTGCTGGACGGAATACATCCTTACTTGACAACTGATACAAAAGCTACATATTTTGTGAATAATTCGTAGTGTAACAAAGTGAGTGTATATTTAGTGTTTATTGCGAGTAGTCTCATATTTAGAACTGAAAAACTGACCTTTTGCGAATCACCAGAAACAAAATTATCACTACCACCAAGCACGACGTAAGGACGGTCCCAATGGATACACCTATCACAACTCCTTTATTGGTCGCTTCCTGTGTCATTTTCTCATCTAGTGATTATTATTATTATTATTATTATTATTATTATTATTATTATTATTATTATTATTATTATTATTATTGCAAGATTAATGTAATTTGGAGCTGGCTTTATTGGACGACAATTATTAGATACGTGATGAACTGTATTCTGAACAGGATCAAAAAAATCATATTATGCTAAATAAATAATCACTTCTTTTAATTTATGAAACAAAATGAAAATGTTTCCTGCTTGAAATGTGGTTCAGTTAAATCAAACTTACTTCGTTAGTACTTTTTCAGCATTAGAAGAGGCAGTTTTCAATTACTTTACATTTCCGTTTCATTTTTGTACACGCCTCAGGACGTTGAGCAAATTATTTTGTCCTTCATTATTTATACAAAATCGTGAGTAATCGTCACAATTCCCGCATAATTAACTAATTTCATTCATAACGTAACGACGCATTTTACTTGATTTTCTAGAATTATTTTCAGATATAAATGGAACTTAAATTTTTAGATGGAAATCAAATATTACCGTTTCTATCTATGCAGTAAGGTGGAAGAAAGGAGTCCAAGCATAAGCCCTGACATGCGCCGCTGCCCTTATCACAAGTTGTATTTACTTCACAGTGTCCACATTCAAACTGGCAATTTTTTCCAAACCAACCATCTAAGCATTCTGGGTATAATTAAAAGAAACAGAAATGTATACGATATGTGCATGCGATTGCGTTACAGAACACTAAGAAATTTATTAAAATAAATATGTAATGTAATGTTAGTGACACATATATGAAGCTGTTTCTGTAGTCCAGTTAACACACTGTGTACCGCAGAGAATCAAACTTCTTTAATGCAACGTAGGAGCTAGGCATCTAGATATTTTCTTCGCCTTCAACGTTAATAAATTGGAGTTCTTTTATATTATCTCATTAGGTTCGTAGTTATGTATAATATATCTACATTTGATACCTGAGAAGAACTAGAGAAAGGGATGGGCACAAAATAGAAAGACTGAAACCTATAGTGCAGTTGTCCCCCTGCCAGCTGGGAAGGCATCCATGAATACACTGCGCAGTCTTAATATCACAGACACCATCACCAAAACATTGTCCACACTTCAATGAACAGTTCAATGACCAGTTGCCTGCATCGCATTGCAGACAATATCCATTGTTTATATCGCACTCCTTGCCTTGTGCACAATATTCACAGCTTTGGCTGCATCTACTACCCCATCTTCCATTGGGACACCGCTTACATTCTCCACTCTCAATATCACATTCGGTATCTTTGGCACAACAGGTACAGTTCTGGCTACATTTCCTGTTCCATTGTCCAGTCGGACATTGAGTACAATTACCACTTTCTTGGTCACACATCGTACCAGTCTCACAGTAATCACACGACTGATTGCAAAACCTATCCCACCAGCTGTTTATACACCAATATTCACAGACACCAACTGTTCTGTTACATTTCTTATTAATACAGTTTCCACAGTTTTTATCGCATTTAACGCCCCATTTGCCATCTTCGCAAATCTCGCATTTGCCAGTGTCTTTGTCACATGTTGTGCCAGTCTTGCAAAAAGAGCACAATGAAGAGCAGTTTTTGTCCCACCATCCGACTTGACATTGGCCGGGACATTTTCCTGTTATTTGATTGCATTTGTCTCCGCTAACACAGTTCCCACAAGATCTGGAACAGTTGAGTCCCCAGTGGTTCTCATCACAAATCGGTAGGCAAGTATCAGTTTCGGGAAAACAGAAAGATCCAGTCTCACAATTATTACATCTGTGTGGGCATTTTCCCTCGCCATCTATTAAACAGTCTGAAAAAGAAGGTAAGACGAGTACTATAGATAAGTAGAAAGATAAAAAGTGACTGTATGTCCTCGGAATTAGAATTGTTCAATCAATGTTCTTTAAACCACTTTTGCATGCGTCTTAGATAAATTTGTCATATTCTCGAATTATTCTAACCTAATAGTTACAGTTAATTTTAGAATGACTGAAAATGAGGCTTCTGAAATTTTATTTAAGAAATTAATTTCTAGAGTTCGGTTATTAAATATATTTTTTCCATCGATCATAAATCGTCATTCTTATCGGTTCTATATGTGATGCTTCATAAGAAGCCTAACATTAATGCTTCGCTCAAAGATAAAAAATTGTGAACAGATTTAAGTTTTGATGAAGTTTTCGTGGGGCCAATTACTACAATTAGGTCCGACTTGATGAATTCCTCTGCATTATATCAAATAAAGGCTTACGTACAATCACACCGACGATTTGTTCCGGTCCAATTGCCCAAACAATTTTCATCGAGACATGTTCCGTCGATTTTGTCCGATCCCACGATGGCTGATTTGCAGTAACATGACTTCTCACATTCCCATCCACACTGATGCACAAGGCATTCTGATATAACAAACATGGAATGAGCTGTGAATCAAGTATTTACACTGTATTATGGTTAATATTAAACAACCGAAGAGACATATTGTTGAAAATTTAAGGAACACGAATCATCTGGTTAATGGTACGAAAACGGCAACCAAAAAACATTTGATTATGCAATAGTAACTCTATATGCCATCCAAATATTACAACTCTATACAAATAAGGGCATGATAATGATGTTGCTCCTGACGAGAAAACTGTGCTCCGTAGAAAGTACCAGATAAATTTGAAACCGATCAGAAACAATAAGATAAGGAAGTTAGTTTACAAAGATCTTCCATAAAACATGAATTCATACCTCCAAATACAAATACTTCGCATAGATGAATGACTCTTTGGATTGTTTCATTACCACTTAATTCTATGGAAATTGCTTCGGCCAGTGGTGACGAAAAGTCTATAACGTTTATATATAATCCTGGGTCCTCATTTGGAGCGTTATAGACAGTTGTTTCTGTAGACCTGGCCCAAAACTTGACTTTAAATCCTGATAATCTGCCTGCGAAAAAACAAATCAATCTTTTGTCACCAAACTCTAGTCTTTAAAAGGAATTTAGATAACACAGGATATATGTATATATTCGCACATTACACATTTTGCACGATTCTAATCAATCAATGTAATTTTAAAGTCAATATTCAACGAATTATTTTCAGCTGATTTAGCAGATTTCAGTTTAAGTTTATATTGCATAAAAAAACGTTCAAATATCATTTAATTTGTCCAGATGCCATAATTTCAAAGTTGGGTGTACAGTTACTATCAGTTAGGATCAACATTACAGCAGCATCGACCTTCTTAGTAGAATAAGGTGTAATTCTTGAAATGATGCGGCGGAAGTGGGGCATTTATTTATTTATCCAAGGGAATTACGACACATGTTTTTCTCTCTTCGCATTGTTTGTTTTTGGTCTTTTGTAGTTTTCAAAGTTATATCATCGCATGCTTAGGAGTTATTTAGCAACATTTTTATATCCATTGGTAGCTGGTTTACATTTCGCTGATAAAACAGTAGTTTAGACAAATCGGTTACAGAATCTTAGGATTCTTATCTTGATGCTGTGGACAGTCGATAGAACTTTCCTCTAATTTGCACTCCTGCAATGTCATGGAAGGGTTTTCAGCTTTGGATGTGAAAGTGTACTGTATGAAATGATATTGTAACAATTTGTAATGGACAATATTCGCTTGACAACCAGCAAGTATGAGTAAATGAAGCAATACCGTGCGCAGGAGAACAGTATAAAAACATATTTTTAAAGAAAGCTATACTACTCGGGTTTCTTTTGACAACTTGTGAATGCATACTTTATAATGCTTATAGAAGCAACTAAATCAATTATGAAAATCTGTAACAAGGGATAAACAATATAATTATAAAACCAGTGATGATATGAATAGATATGTGCCTTGAGTGTATACTAATAGCGTTGAATAATACCGAAATGTAATTGCATCCTACGTACATGTTCACTTGTGTTGTACATCTAAGTCACGATAGTTTGTCTCAGCTTTTAAGTCGTGTCAGAGCTGACAGTAAAGACAAGTTAAATTCATTTTGTTTTCGTTTTGTGCCTTACATAAATATTTGAACTCTTACCTA
>JAECUM010071220.1:0-20760 GCA_016617855.1 Megalonaias nervosa | reverse complement strand
TGGGTTTTTTTTTTTTTTCTTTCTTCTTTAACTTCACAATTCGTCTTGTCAGTTCATATGGTTCTTAGTGACTTTATTGTTTTGCTTCTAAATGATATTTTGTATATATCCAATGTGTTCATTTGAAACGCTTTCAGCCTTGTGTTGCTAGTATTTGAATGGTTCGAATAAGTACGTCGTAAATTAACGAAAAGCATTTCTTGTTTTTCTTATTTTTTAAAGTTTTTTTGTGCTGTTTTATGTTGGAACGTCAATTTATTGAGCATTTGTCTTACAAAGAGTATTATATTAGTCGTAAAACCATGTTAAAGAGTTGCAAAAAGTCGTGTCCAGCCTCGTGACGTCTCATCATCGACGGTCAAATACGTTATTATAGAGTAAATAATTTAAATACTTCATAACAAAAATTGACTAACATGCCACCCACGCACTACGAAACAAGAGTTACAACGAGCAAAGACAACAGCATTAGAAGAGAAAACAAGCGTAATTTTATCCCAGGTAACTTCAACCGGTGTAAACACTTTTCTTTATCCAGGCGTCGTTACAAT
The DNA here is from genome assembly GCA_016617855.1 of Megalonaias nervosa. Taxonomy (NCBI): domain Eukaryota; kingdom Metazoa; phylum Mollusca; class Bivalvia; order Unionida; family Unionidae; genus Megalonaias; species Megalonaias nervosa. The sequence continues at coordinate 20,209 of JAECUM010071220.1, read as the reverse complement.
TCTTTTCTAAACACATGGATGCCAGTCTGAATAATTTCAAGATCTGGTATTTTTCTCTTATCGGTTTCAAAGACGGGTTGCAACACAAAACATTTATACAGTAAGTGAAGGCGCCGGGCACGAATTCTAAGAACACTATTCTAACATGTTGTAAATGATACATTTGCGTTATTAGAACGAAATTATTGTCCCTCATCATGTGGTACTACTTTGCAACAAAGATTATATATATATATATATATATATATATATATATATATATATATATATATATATATATATATATATATACCTGCTACTATTTTAATACAAATAATACTATCATACAGGTTAGAGAATTTTTAATTTAAAGTCTCTAACCTGTATGATAGTATTATTTGCATTAAAATATTAATTCTGCCTACTATTATCAAGCATTCTTCTATAGAATCCAGGGATAGCAATTTCTGTCTGGTGTATATATATATATAGTTCAAAGGTCTTATAGCACAAAGTCTTTTCACTGGGGCCAAAAAGTACGGCTTTATCGCGTCAAGTGTTAGGTCTGCTGCCTCTTTCTGAACCATAATGGGATTTTGATAGAGAGCTTTGTAATTATAAGTTCTTGAAGATGTAGCTTTTTACGCATATAGAAAGACAAGTGTAATAGCTGGATTAGATCCAAAACATAATTCAATGATGCTGTTCGTCTTGATTAAACGCAATATGCACCATCGCGATTCATGCTCTCCGCATCCATTCCAATGCCAGTACTCGTGGATAAAGAAAGTTGCTTCTCGGAAAATAAACATATTTTCACAGCAATTGTTATTTCTGAGAACTGGTAACGGTTGAATAATCGTGGGTGATAAAAGCTTGATTAGTGCGTCTGACAGCATCGGATAAATTCAGATCAAAGTCGTTTTAATACAAATATCCACTGGATTTAGAGTAAATCTGACCTTTCTGAACATATATTTGATTATTATCAGATGTCCTAAAGGTATGCAAACAGTTCTAAAATGTATCAAAGCTCTGCAGCAAAATGTAGTATATATGTTAGCCGAAGGCTATGCGTTTATTACACGAGACATTCCATGCAGTTAAATATTCAAGGTTTATTGGTAATCTCGAAGAAGATTATGCGATTTTGCATTGGGAATCTCCTTGCAAATGTTAAAACATTTATATTTAGTGAAATATTAGTATGCTTGTACCATTGCATTGTCATTTTATTTAAAGTGATTGCAAATGAGGCGTATTTGGGACTTATTGTATTTTTGTACTGCTGTGAATGGATCCGAGAAGAAAAATGTCTTTGTGATCAAGGTAGCAAGGAACCAGCTCCCTCAGCATTTTCAGGCACCAAATATCATTTTGCTAACCACTCTGCAACGTAAGTGTTGACAACGAGCATCTTTGCTTTATCATTCGCTAATTTTTGTTGTTGTTTTCAACAACAAATAAAACAAACAAACATACATAGCCTGATTACATTAGATTCGGTACATACGTAGAATTCAAAGCACTTAGTCTGTATTGTCGTTAAATGGCAGCGATATAACACGCTTTGTCCTTATTATCATGCAGGAGATCAACAATTTCATGCCCCCAGATTTTAATCATTTCTCCATATGAAATTTTTAAATATCAGCATGGGTGTTACGCTTATACTGCATTCTGGGTTTAATAAAAAATAAAGAAAGGCCAAGCGTTTCGAATACACGATGGCTACATCTTGTTATTTTGTTTTCGTTCATGTTTTTTTTTTAATAATTCCATGGTATCAAAGATGAACAGGGTCAGAAAGGCAGTCCATTATGATAACCCGTTTTCACAAGTGTGTGTCAAGTTTTCTTTTTTCTTTATTAGTATAAGGGCAGTTTAAACACTGTCTTAATTGTCCCTCTCAAGTTAATTATTCAACACTTATTGTCTAAGTGTACATTATAAAAGTACTCTACGAGTTAGCAACTTATCATTTAATTAGAATTTAAAAATGAAATTCTCGACTCCGACAATGGCGGAATGATAACCCTTGTCATCGAATACCGTGTATAGTTTCTACTAAGACTACCGGAAATAATCGATGTATGCTTTAGCGGAGTTTGCATATATAACTTCTGACATGCGTGCGATGAGGGTCAAAGAATTTGCCGGTATAACGTTGTCAAGTATGGCTTCATCTATTCATAGGGATACAACAATTAACTGAGTGAAGTGATACTTGAGATTGATAGTTAATGGAAGAGTATTTTATGTTTGATGTTTGTTGCCCTCATCGGGAAATATTACGGTTTTGATTATAACCATATGCACCGATGAAGTGGTCAGACAATAAAAACATCGAAACGCGTGCGTTTTTGTTGACCTTAGAGGGGAAAGGCCGAGGTGGACATGGACACATCAGCCAACATGTAGCCCTGTACGAGTTGAATTTTGGACCATTTTATAACTGCGTGAATATGCATCACAATTAAGCTGAAAGGGGGTCGCATGCTGCGATAATTGTATTTACAAGATTTTTGTTGATTTCCTATGTTTCAAGTTTTATTCGAAGAAAAGCCACTGATATCATAGTCTTAGAGTTCTATTGTAGTCGTCTTCATCTACGTACATTCACTGGATATTAAGGATACATGTGTTCCCTTGTGTTTACCATAACAGATTCAAATTTTAGTACTGGTATCTCATAGGGAACAGTCATGAAAAGGCAAGTGTAGACAATTTGGAATTTTTTCTCGAAACACGTGGGGTACATCAAAAGTACTGAATGTATTGTCTATTTTTTACGACCCCTAATGTGATTTTGTCTCTTTTGTCAACGAAGTTTCAGCAACCTTTAGATTTTGTTATTTAAAAAAAATACGTAGACTGTCCAACGTTGTTTGAAAAAATGAGATTCGCAATTACAAGAATTATTATTCACCGATCCTTCGCAGATTGCTACTCTTCAGTTATGGAAGACAGTTTTAGCTTGATCAGAATGTAGAACTGTATAAGTACAGTTTAAAATTAACTAGCAATGATGAGCACCTTCGTTTTCACTTGGCTTAGTCATTGTATTTAAATAGAAAGGCATCTATTTCCACTCAAAACCCATTACCTAAGGAAGCAACATTAATCAGCTTTTTAAAAATAATTCTTATTGATAACATCTGGCTATAAATACATTATTAACACGACGCAAGCTTCATACGTTTTGGTGTTTTTACAAAACCGATCACTTCTATCCAGGCATTATGTGCATGCGGACTAAATGCAAGATTTACTTACCTCCAAAACTGATGAGATTGACAAAGTGCATAAACTGCGCAGCTCCGAACTGAAGATTTTCAACGGAAGTACTGCAATGAACATGGGCAATTTTTCGTTTTGAAAAAGTACACATTAACACATCTTTAAAAATATATTTACTTGGTGAAGATTACACGAAAAATATATATATTAGATTTTCATTGGCAAGTCGTCACAATGAACAAATTAAAAGGACCAAGTGTTTTGAACTATTTCGTAAAACTTTTAACATTCATAGGTATCCCCTAAGCTGGTCGGTGTAGGGATAATATTCAAAACAGCAAGGTGAGACTCCAGATAGCCTATCTGGATACCCCGGATTGTCGGTTAAAACATTAATCCCAGGCAAGGACTACCGAATGCCGAAATCCAGGGAACCAAACAATATGGCGGACATGGTACGATTTACTATAGAAATGCGTCGTTAAAGCATGTTCTAATGGGTATATAATGATATCGTTGCACACAAGGGTAAAAAAGTTAATCAAGTTTAAGTTTTAAAAGGTAGTCCTTTAGTTATTTTCAGTGTTTAGGCCACTTATTAAACCACGTGACAGCCTCCTCCCGTAGCAGCATGCCAAGAAAAACGCACGAACCACCACGGGTTCAGCATATTTTCTGTAAATTTTTTTTTTTTTTTTTTGCAGCTGTGACATTATATCCCAACTAGAACATAACTGAATCGGCGCATTTCAATCATAAATCGTGCGCCATTTCGCTTGATTCGCTGGATTCCGACATTCGGTAGTCCATGCCTGGGGATAGTGTTTCAACCGACGGCTCAGGGTACCCGGATGCAGATAGGCGAGTAGGCGAGTCCCATGCATAGCAACGATGGTGCAGAGTAGCACCGACCGCACAGGTGAATTTAAGAACGAGGCTGATAAACGTCGCACATTTTATGCATGGATGTTTTTCCACTTTACAAAAGTGTCGTTAAATAGGATTACAATTAATAAATAGCAAGACCATACATGCCGGCACATGTCAATACAAGCAATGATATTACTATTGTACCTCGCACGCGCGACACCTGGCGGGCTGGTTAAGGGAGATAAATTCGCAAGGCTTATCAGAGGATCTGAAAAGAAATGTATTATGATTTATGACTGATGATTCATACAAAAATCAAAGAACATATTCACCTTAAAATCTCGTTGTACAATATGGCTTATAACATTTATATAAACACAGTGCAAATTTACCTCAAATTACCTGTAGCAATCCAATTTTTTTTTGTGTAAAAAGGGGAAAATTGCATAATAATGTATCAATATACTGCAATGTTAAAAGTCTTTTACATTTCGTCACCCAAATGTCAGATTCACTAATCAAGGTATTTCAACGAAGACCATCGGAATTCTGATTTTTGCTTTAGATGGGAAATTGATTTATATAGTCAGAGCAGTATAATAATAATAATAATAATAATAATAATAATTATTATTATTATTATTATTATTATTATTATTATTATAAAGCGCTCACCGTTACGGATCACTGCCATCTCACTTCTGTCTGCGTGAGTTCGAGTCTCAGGTTCGGCTAACGTGGGCACGTGAGAAAGCCTGCCAGTAGCTTCTCGTGGGTCGGTGGTTCTTCCCGGGGTTTTCCAGGGTTCTTCCTCCACCAATTATACTGGCCGCCATGTATAGCCTATCTTGTGCTGAAAAATGGCGTTAAACCCTACAACAACAACTTATTTACCCAGGGAGACATTGTTAGTTGATATCTAGTGATGACATTATGGCAAAGCTGTTAAAACAAATATACATGTAATTAGGAAAGAATCTTCAAGGTTAACGTCTGCTGTATACACTATGCAAATATAATACAAATTATACAAGATCAACATAATGTCAACTAATAAATATGTCACAGCCACAAATTATACAAGGTCAACATGTCAACTAATAAATATATCACAGCCACTTACGCAGTCATAAAAACGGGATTGCTCATTAAAATATTTACAGTGGTATAATTTCGTAAAAAGCTGAGCTCAAGTAGAGAACCGAACACTTTTTGACCACATAAAAGTTAAAAATAACAAAACACACAAGACAGCATTTTAAAATGACAGCGATATCAGAGGTAGGGGGTCTCAAACCAATTTTCACGCACACCAGCCAATTAAAGAAATTGTGCATGGTTCTCTTTGTTAAATGATTCATTATTGGTCTAATTATTTATCTTCGAATTGCTCGCAAGGTTGAGAAAATGTCCCGCTCTCTCCCAATTTGTAAATATGGAAGTTATTAAAGACTCTTTTAATTCACATTTTAAGACGAGTTGTGGGTGTCACGAGTCTTTCGAAAGGAGAGTTATGTTGTACTATATTTTCATTCGTGGAACATCTTGGTTGCAGATGGAAGCAGTCAATATAGAGCCTTCAAACAAGACACGAACTGGGCATAACGATTGGGTCCATCTGGACATGAAGTAGGTGTTAGCTTAGAATAACGGTTATCTACGATGAAGGCGAGATTATAAACGACAACATTTATCACGGTGTTCAATTGTTGCAACGGTCAGTGTAATGTCAATATACAAGGTTTCTTTCCGTTTGTAAGAGACTTTAAATTCCATCGATTTATATGTACCAACTTCGCATTAAAGATGCAACGAAATCATGGAAAATGGTGTGTGTGTGTGTGTGTGTGTGTGTGTGTGTGTGTGTGTGTGTGTGTGTGTGTGTGTGTGTACGTTTGTATATATTTATGTATATCATTTAACGGCACATAGATAAAATCTTAATGTAACAGGGTTGGGATTGGATTTAGCGAAGACATGAGATGGTTATGTAAAATGTAACTGAACGATGAATGAATCTGATGCCATATTCGCCCACAATGACTGAACAGAATGATGCGAATTGAGTTCAGCAACTAATACAAGGAAATAGTATCGTTCCTAAATCGCACTAATCAGAACAAGCAACTTCAACAATTAATCAAACAGAAATTAACGTATGGAACTTATATAAACAAATATGATTAATATATGGATCTATCAACATGGATGATCAGTATGTGGAATAAATACACAAATATGAATAATGTATGATTCTACCACCAAGTGTGATCAAAGTATAGAATTTATACACAAACATGAATGATGTATCGTTCTTCCACAAGTAAGACGTATAAATAATTCATTTTCATATTGAATCATTGATTTCACTCATATAGTGATACCGAATAATATTAATTAAAAACTGAAACATATGTATCTGGTGACGTCCAGGTAACGATTACGATGTATTTCCGGTTTCATGGCTCTCGTCGAAAGGTCAAGGGGCAACAATGCATGGCCCGCTTCTCCCAGTGTGCTGAATGATCCCGCAACGGCGTCCTTATTCTCTGCAGACCCGTTAGTCCCGAAGCTTTGGTCACTCACTGCGAGTAAACCAATAGCATCCCCTTAGTCAACGTCACCATCTACCCCAACATCCTGGTTACACTAAACCCCACGGAGTGTGTTCTCTAAGCCAGCGACACACGACCACAACATCTCTGCGATTTGCTCTGTGTTTATTAGGTCTCACTGGACAGTTTATCTGGTGAAATTTCATCCGACAATGACCTATTGCAGAAAAATGAGAATAATTTTACACTGAAGATACAAATAAAAACAAACTAATGATTTTTGTAGAAAGCATGCATGTGAGATTTTGAATGCGGTAATCAGGTTAATTTCTTATACAACTGGTGGCTTTTATACTGAACCAACAGTGCCACCAACCCCTCTTTTTTACATTCATTTTTGACAACAAAGAGCTATTTTGAATATTTTCCTGTGACAAGGCAGCTAAAAGAATTAGTATGTGCCTTATGCACGAATAAAGTTCACTAGAACTATAACAAATTAGCATACTTTTCATCACCCCTCAACCATCTCGATTTTTAGACATTTACCTCTTAAGCAGACATACGTTAATACGTAAACCAAGTCGGCTGTTCATTTGCAGCCCAAGTTACGCATTTGATCTCCAATGCTAGTCTAACTGTGACGGGCAGTCACCAAACAAGCCAACCCATTTTCAAGCCTAACTCAAAGTAAATCTAAACCACATTACAGATTTAGTTTCTGTGTGAATTTATAAATGCTAGGCTTATGATAATTAGGTTCATGTTTTACCTAAAAAAATTAGGGAGGAGTCAAAATACGAAACTATCCAGTGAAACCTTAGAGTCACTCTCTTGTTGATGGGTTCGTTGTTCCAACGCATGTTGGCTGAGTTTATATTCCACATGTATTGGCAATGAAATAAAGCATCCAGATTAATACGATACTTTAAATCACTATATGCAATTAAGGTCTTGACTCCAAAGCCATTTTGGGAATGTTTAGAACGAGTGTGTAATTTAATAATTGATCCAGCACAATAAAGCAAATATTTTTAGAGAATCTTAGCTCTACAATATACTGATGAGAAAATGTAGGTGTTGTATAATATTGCTCAAAGCAAACAGTTATGCGTTCCCCCACACTTCAGAGAGCAATACTACGACAGACCGTTCTGGCACTAAATCTGAGCCTTTTCTATTGGTTGCATTTTACTGCCATAAGAAAGTAATACGATATAATCTAAAGGTAAACAAACAGTTGGCTATCTTGATAGGAGCAATACTCTCAGTTAATTTTACCAATGCTACATCAGAAACAGCAAATTTGTGCATCAAAACCATGCCAAAAATTAGGAGACAGATAATAATCTGAAAACCGATGTTAAAACAGCCTTCAAAAAATCTGAGGCAATTACAAAACATACTCTTATTTCTGCCAGTCGATCTCACGCACCGCAGCATGGATTAGCTAGAAACGGGTAACATACCGAAATAGGAGTTTCATATCAGTTGTCAATAGATCGTTTTGAAGAAAAAAATGTGTGGATTTTCTGGAACTCCAAATTAGCTGCTTATGACATATCAAATTAGTATATTTTTCTCATGAGCTGGCATATATATATATATATATATATATATATATATATATATATATATATATATATATATATATATAGAGAGAGAGAGAGAGAGAGAGAGAGAGAGAGAGAGAGAGAGAGAGAGAGATTGATTTTGATATTCCAACGCATTCCGTTTAGCTTTGTTTTGTTGTTTTCTCCTTTTTCTGGACTTTGCCTTCAGTTTGTCAGATCTTAGTGAAAAAGAAAAAATCTTTTAAGAAAGTATTAAAAGATGTCAGATGGGTATTCTTTAATGTGTCGAAAATTCTATCGCACCTAATGATGAAGATTTAAGTCCACTATTTTCACCCAAATGAGAAGCAACATCTAACAGTTACTTGGGTCTTCATTATTCTCACTTATTTTTTGCCAATATACTTCTGTGAAAATATGTGATTTTAAAATGTACTTTTTCAGTCCATTACAAATGAATACTTTCGGAACACATTCGAAAGGTATTTGAAATGTTCTAAATATTTTCTTATAAGATATTTGCCCCATTGAACCCGTAAATAAATATAACTCCAATTGATAAGCAAAAGAACGTTCTATGAAAATTTATATGCAGCAGGACTCGGAGAAGGAGACCAATTTTACAACTGAGCGTAGAACATACTGTGAAATCCTGGCGCGCTTAGGGTATGCTCCCCTTAATATCATGTCTGACTTGGATAAAGTTTACGGAAGTAATTCTGTCACATCGTTCAATCTTATTGTGGTTTCGTCGTTTTCAAGATGGTAACGAATCCATAGAAGATGACCTACGTTCTGGAAGACCGTAGTCTGCGATTGGTGAGCGGGAAGTGGAATATATTTATTTTATCACGGACATTAATACGTCTTCTACTTTCAAATATGATGAAAAATCATTTGAAACTGAGAAAGATTTGTGCAATACGGGTCCCGCATTTGTTAACGGCTGACCTAAAGCAGACTCGAGTTGAAAATGCCAAACAGCTTCTCGCCAGATATGAAAAGAGTGATAACAGACGTTTGGATAAGATCGTCACGGATGGAGGAACATGGATGAGCTGTTTTGAGCCTTACTCAAGAAAAACTAATAAAATCTTGATCGGAAAAATGAGCCGAAATCACACATCGCTCGACATAGTCGAACTTTTGAGCTGTCCAAGCTTCCAGATACCTGCGTCGGACTCTGCTAATGTCACTGAACACTTTCATGCTATCAAAGTGTTCTCAAAAGTCATGGAACGCTATGAAACCACACCTATGCTCACGGGTTCCTGAGATATCCATCTACTCCATGACAATACACCGGAGCATAAAAATCGTCCTCTTGGCAAACATTCTGAAGGAACACAGCATCCAAACTTTTCCACATCTTCCATACATTACTGGTTTGATTACAATAATTCTTGGCTGAATCATGTTATCATAGATTCATTGAGGAGCAGACGATTTGAAAGCCACCGTGCGGTGGGCAGTGCACTTTCCAGTGCACGAATAACATACCAAAAAGTGAATAGAGAATGGCGTTTATAATTGGATAATCAGTCTTTGATAGTGTGTAGAGGTACATGGTGAGTGCTTTGAGGTGATGCACTGACAAACTGTTCACTAATAAAGAACTCTATTATACAGCGCAGTAATATTCAGAACTTTTTAAATACACCTCGTACATTGAGTTATGCAAATCCACGCTTATGCATAAGTCAATGCCAGACCGTACTTATATCAGTTTCATTTACCGATATGATGATAAATAGATCGTCCGGCACTTTTGCATCATGTATTTTGAGATAACAAAATAATTTAACAAATTATTTTTCACATATTGTCTCAGATATAACGTCAATATTTTTCATGAGTTGTTTTTTGGAAATCTATATTCAAAACAATGCCTTTCTTGAAAAGCAGTGTTTTCTTCAAAACTATGACTTTATCATCTTTATCAACTAATAGAATCAAAACCATGTATGATGGAATGCATATACACATCAGTTCTCTGTAACATGGATTTTAAAACGGGCATATAATGTGATTCGCATGAGCTCTTAATCGTTGTGGCTTTAACCAGTCCATAAACCTGACAAAATTCCACAACAGACGACTGTTGCGAGTGAAGGTCTTAAGTTCAATCTATTGAACTGGATGCTGGATTTTGATCACCACGTTTGCAGTTTTGTTCAGCTCTCTTTTTATTTGCATGCTGCTACTTAACATTTTTAATTGGTGGAGTTATTCATTCTGTAGCTTTGCTTAATTGAATGTACGTTTCAAGCCCCATGCAAATCAACAATGAAGGCTGAATTATTCCTCATTAATTTCACTTGTTTTTATGCCATAAAATTTTAGATGATCTCAAGTTTGTAGTTCGAGTGGTTTTCTTCAATGTATTATTAAAATATGCAGTGATTTTGCTTGCTTCCGACTCTTAATCATCATTCAGTATAGCAGACAAAGACAAATAATTCCGCTTCTAGATAGTATTTAGATTCAATTATACAAGTCATATTCAAGGTACGAGGGGTATTTAAAAGTTCTTGACAATAGTGCGATATATAAAATGTTCTTTATTACTGAAAAATACGTCAGTACATCCCGTCCGCCTACTCCCCATGCATCTCTACACACTTTTAAAGCTAAAACAGGGATGTGTAGAAGATATGGCGAAGTTTGGATTCTGTGCTCCTCCAGGAAGTTTGTCACAAGGGTGCATGGTCGTGGAGTAGATGGTTACCTTGGGTATCCTATCACAGACGGGTTCCACAAGTTTTGGAACATTTTGGAGGCATGTGAATGTCAAATAAAACTAACAGAATCAGGCACAGGTACCTGGACGTCCCGGCTCGTTTCTTAAAAAATGAATGCATATAAAACTCTCTTGACAGGACAACTACGTCGAGCGCTTGGTGGCCACTGCCTTTTGCTTCGATTCAGAATTTAGTAGTTTCTGTAGAGTTGGTGTCAAAACATTCAATCCATGTTTCGTCATTTGTGACAATCTTATCCAAATGGTTTCGGTCACTCTTCATATTTGGCAAGTAGCTGTTTGGCGATTTCAACCCTAGTCTGTATTTTGATCAGGCGTCAACAAATGCATAATGCAGGACCCATCATGCACAAACATTTCTGAGCTTCAGATGGCTATTCAGTATATTAAAAACAGTTGAAGAATTAATGTCCATGAAAAAAGAAGTATCTACCAATGTGTATCGAGTATCAACATCAGCTGCCCCGCCCCTTCACACTTGCCACTTCCAGCTCGCCAATCACAGACAGCTTTCTTCCAGAACGTGGATCATCATCAGTGAATTTTGGCACATCTTTGTAACGATGAAACTACCTCATAATTGATATGTCAGAGAACTACATCTGTAAGCTATATCCGAGTGATATCAGATTTTACAATATCTTTACTCAGCAGCGGAATCGCCCTTTCCATCTGTTACATTTTTTTACGTCAATGTCCTTTACCTATGTTAAGTCACACGCAAATATCTGAGGGGTACGGCGTGTTATACATGCTGCTGATCATTTTATAGAACGAAATTTTGTGTATCGATTCAGAATTATAATTATTTACACGTTCAAATAAACAGTTTACATCAGATTATTCAGAACATTTCAAATACCACTCGTACAAATCGCAAGTGGTAGGAACTTGATTCACGTGAACACTATACCAACGCAATCTGACAATGAATAAACTTTCAAGATCTTTACTAAAATGATTTTTGACTTTTATTTGTATTTTGATATTGACTATGCTTTAATATATAAAGATTAGTCCCTGCAGAAGTACAACACTCGTAAAGATTATTCTGAGTAGAGATACAAACCAGACGCATTGCATTGCACGTGTTAATATAAATCTCCGTGGAGGTGCTACCCGATGCATTGCACGTTAGGTACATCCCGATGCATAGCACGTTAGGTACCACCCGACGAATAAGCACGTGTACATATTAATCCCCATAGAGGTACAACCCGACGCATAGCACGTTAGGTACAAACCGACGCATAAGCACATTAGGTACAAACTGACGATTAAGCACGTTAGGTACCAACCGACGAATAAGCACGTTAGGTACAATCAGACGCGCATCACGTTAGGTATGAACAGGGGCATAAGCACGTTAGGTACAAACCGACGCATAACACGTTAGGTACAAACCAGCGCAAAGCAAATTTACGTAATCCGAATCAGAACAAGGATAATTTCGTCTGTGCGAAGAGAACTTTTATGACGCGAGTAAAAACAGATGCTAAGACAGAATAAACAACATTTATGAGTCTGACTGGGATGTTGAACATATTTGCATTGGTCTTTGGAAGACTCTTGCAGATGGTTACTCGCTATCAGTGCAGTAAGTGTAACATTTTCAAGATCCATTCCTAAATGAATGTTGGTTTTTCTTCCCATCCACTAGTCTTTTCTTCCCAACAAATACACAAAAAAGAAACTATTATAGGAGAAATTTCCAGAAGAGACGGACAGACACACAATAACTCATGCAGCGGTTTCTATAAGAAGAAAGGCTTGCATAATCAAGGTTTTGGTGGAATCAGTGAAACAAAGACATGAAAAGATGAAAATCCAGTGTATCTTATATGGAAAGGATTCGATAGTCATGTTTATGTATACAAATAAATAAAATAAAGATTGTTAAAACGGGGTTTGCCATTGCGAACAGTAGTAACTGAATTCAGAAAACTGTTCAGCAAAATCCCTACCACGAAACATGTTTATTAACATTAAAACAAATAACAGGCCAAGTTTAAAAAAAAAAAATGACCATTAAAAACCTGAAGAGACGATGCTTGCAAGGAACGTTGCGCTGCACTGATAAAGGAGCCAAGATATTTACACACACTCATTATATATATATATATATATATATATATATATATATATATATATATATATAGAGAGAGAGAGAGAGAGAGAGAGAGAGAGAGAGAGAGAGAGAGAGAGAGAGATGTGTGTGTGTGTGTGTGTGTGTGTGTGTGTGTGTGTGATATAATAGCTGTCCCTCCCCCAAATGCACTCTCTCTCGTAAAGATCAAATGGACAATATGTGAATTCGACATGTGACAAAATACACAATAAGACACAAATTTTACCTAGTCTGTTTGCTTTCGGTCTCTAGGAACCCATTGTCAGAGACCAACAAACAACATGTACACAGACCGGCATGAATGCAGGAATGCAGACTGCAGTACTCTCTTTTAAAATGAGAAAATATTAATTAGCACTACATCATTTCAAGTACATTGCTCTAGTCTGCTTTTGTGATGAAGATAATGGAAACATGCAAACGAAATACCTTCAGACGGCACACCAAAGCTTGAAAAAGAGAAAAGAAAAAGGAAGTACTTCCAAAGATGTGATAAAACTAGAATCAACGCGGACAGACAGTATTACATTTGTGAAAGTTTCAGACCTGTGTGGAACCCCACTTTACCATCTCCCGCTACTTGGTTAGACTCGTGTAGTCCCTCACTATATCACCCCACCTATCCCGCTATTTTGGTTAGACTTGTGTGATACCCTCATTCTACCGCCTCCCGCTATTTGGTTTCATTTGTGTGGATCTCTCACATTGCCGTCTCCCGCTACTTGCTAGAATTGTGTTGCACCCTCATTTTACCGCCTCTACTTGGCTAGAGTTGCATGGTCCCTCAATATATCCCCTCCGCTATTTTGTTAGAATTGCGTGACATTTTCATTGCAATGTATCCCGCTACTTGAAATTCCAGGATAGAATACTCTCCTGATTTAGACTCCGAAACATAAGCATGGAAAGAATTCAATTCATCAAGTCTCCTGCCATACTGAGTATATGATTTAGTCTATAGATTGCCTCTTATGAATATGGGAATCTTTTCTTTGCTGGTGATATTTTTGCGCTGTCTCTAACATCGTATAACGAAGATGGTATAAGTGGAAAAAAGAACATCATTTGTGTCCCAGAAAACTCATTCTACCATTTGCCCTACTCAACTTGACAGAACTGTTAGTGAATAAACGCACGGAAGCCAGTTTTAATGTATTTAGGATCTAGTATTTTTCACCCCTCTGCTTCAAAATATAAGACTGAACTTCAAAAAGTTTGCATTATATAATAACACACTAGCCACTCACCCCCAGACACGAATTCCTGGTGCACAAACCTTGTCTGATATTTTTAATGTATTTGATTTATTACATTCAAGTTATCTTCCTGCATCTTGTGCTAATAATTGTGGATATAACCTCTTTGAACAAATCAAAGATATTTTATGCATATTGGTTATTTTTGGTGTACCATGTAATACCAATACAGTGGTTAATGATTGTGGTCTATATAGTTTTTACATTTGTTCCCTTTCACTTTACTTCCACGCTTGTTACTATTGCAATCATCGTATTTCAGCCAAAATATATGTACGTACTACCTTTTAAAAGTGTAGTTTCCCACACACACATTTAAAACATGTGCTATACCTGGATATTTTATCAAAAACTTAATTTCATGATGCAGCTTTCCCAGATTTCATAAATACTATAGTGAATAGTTATTGAGATACTTTTCCTCAAACACAGCACGACGTAATACAAAAACTGTACTTACCCTAGTGGTTGTTGCCGGATGGGCGTATTTTGTCATAAGTGAAGATTACGATATACAAAAAGCCAATAGATGGAATATTTATATACTATCTTAGATGCACAATTATTTTCTATTTGTTTTCTTTCGTACTTTCTAAGTAATATGACAGGTATTTTCCTAAGGCCCTTTCGATGGGAAACAAATATGAACACGAGTACTAATATGAACACAGACACAAATATGAAAACGAGTACTTATATGAACACAGACAAATATGAACACCGAAAGAAATAGCAACACCGGGACAAGCTTGAACATTACTACAGATATGAACCCAGTACAAATCTGAATACGGATACAAATATAAATATAGTTACCAATACGAACACGTGAATACATATGAACACGTTTGCCAATATTAATACGGGCACAAATATGAACACTAACACAAATATGGACAAGGTCAGATTAACCCCGCATTTTGATCACTTCCGATGCTAGCATGCACTTTCATATCGAGCACGAGGATGGAACATGAAGCTATAACGAGAAAAGTACTGACTTCGAATAAGGAATAAAGGACGAAAAAAGAAATAGAGCTTACTATCTATCTCAAGTAACCCAAGAGTATGTAGCCAGTTACCACAAGTCTTATGTAAACACGGAGAAGTCACTTTTAATGAATTAAAGATCTGGTGTTTTTCTATCGTCAGTTCCGAACACTATGTAGAACTTGAAACATTTCCTATTTCTGATATCTCCCAGGCACGAATTCCACGCAGCACTATTCTCGTCTTGTGTTCACTTGTGTACTCGTACTATTGAGTTTGGATCAATTATTCTGCATCATGTGCTTGAAGCATTAAAATGAAAGAGTTTTACGCTTACTAGCTGCTTTTCTTGGACCAGTTTGTTATTGATACAGTGGTTGTAAGTCGTAAAACATCGAGCTTTGTGTTTTTAATCAGAAAATACCCCCATCACTCTTGTCGATTGCATGCTGCCTCTTTTTTCCTGGCAACATTATTGTAGTAAGGAAATTTGTAATAATTACTTCTTCAAGGTGTAGTTTTTCACTTCAAATAGAAAATAAAAGTTATAGCTGGATGAGAGCCAATCATGCTGTTAGGTTTGATTTAATACAGCACACTCTTGAACCACGTTTTCTTGCCGCCTCTATTATCAAAAGCAGCACGGAGAAATATAGTGGTGACCCGAGGCTGAAGTCAGATGCGTAGGCGAAAACGTTAAAAAAAATATGAAACAACGACTTTCCGTGTAAAATAATTGTATTGCAGCTGGTAGTATTGGAAGTGGTAAGAATGGTAATTCCTTTTAAAATGCAAGTAAAACAGCTTTAGGTTACTTGACAAACTCACAAACCGAATCGTCAAGATTTGTAGAAGGTTATCTTAAGATGGTTCATGTTCACATGTGTGTAATAGGTAGAACCTTGGAATTCCGCTACAAAATTAAACAGTCCAACTTTTCATTGAATTATCTTTATGACAAGAGACTTACGCATTGATACATGTGGTAATTGTGTGCATTAGCTATTAATTATATTAACATGCACGACTGGATGTTTCTTTCAACAGACTTATGAAGGATACAATCCCGTGTCTTTAATTGCACAGAATATACAGTGACGTACTAAGGGTAAATTGCGCCCGGGGCGACCATGACGGCCCAAAGGGGTTTTGGCGTCTAAAGACCTCTGGCGCCCGAGGCAACCGCCCGGACTGCCTACCCCAACCCACCCCACCCCCGGTTAGTAGGCTACTGAGAATATATCTCTCTATTTCTCTGTGAAAATTGTAACGTAGGTCCCAGATATTCACAACTCTTCCTTTCGAATACCTTGGTTATTATATCGATACAGTTTTATGTCTACTGACACTATTATAACGAGCGATCTGTTACAGGATGAGAAGTTATTTAATTTGACTCCTGTTTGTTTTGCTGAGAGACAATATTCATGTTATATATATATATATATATATATAGAGAGAGAGAGAGAGAGAGAGAGAGAGAGAGAGAGAGCAATAAAAACGCTGTAGTATATATTGTATCGTGCAAATTACAAATTCTTCTGACAGAATGTTTCTATTTTCATTCACGTGAATAACGTGGAATCTCAATATTCCATGATAATTTTAGCCTTAGAAAATGAATAATACTCTCTCTCTCTCTCTCTCTCTCTCTCTCTCTCTCACACACACACACACACACACACACACATGTAGAAACACACACACACACACACATAAGCTTAAACTGACCTATTAAAGAACTACGGTATCTTCTCACGTACATTAACTTGTCTTAAGTTTTCAATTTTATTTATTTTAAGATTTCATTCTGAAACGATTCCCGGTACGAATATTCAACAGGTAAAAATCCTTTCTAGAGTCGAAATTAGTTCCATAATAAGAGTCTTTTCAAGTCATGTACGCATGCCCAGAATGTAAAAGAGCTGCAAGACAAATTTAAGACTATACTCAGAACCTTAACAAATTTTGAATATAAAAATGAAGGTGGAATTAACATATCACGGTATGGCAGACATACTCCTACACGTACCGATATCCACTTGTCGTGGTATGTCAGTCATACGCTAACACGTACCGATATCCACGTGTCGTGGTATGTCAGTCATACGCTAACACGTACCGATACCCATGTACTGTAGACTAATGTTATCGCTGGCAAAGACATCAGGCATCACACGATTTACACGTGTACTGGCATTTTTGTTGTACATTCAGGCCTGATGTCCATCGCCTTGCCCGCTGACACTATATATCATATACAAAACTCAAATCATCATACAGTTTCAATATTCTCTCAAATGTAACAGGAACTTATATGAAGCAATTGTCAAACGTCAAATATATTGATTGTAAATCACTTCACTAACGATCAGGCTTTGTTATCTCTTCTCTGGCGATAGGTCAATTAGAGATTGGTTTTGTCGAGTCAGTTTGATGCCTCTTTCTTAATCCATCTTTAAATGAAGATGGCACGAATAAATTCTAAACCCTGCAAAATGCTGTAATGAGCGTAAGCCGCATCAACATATCCTGCATATAGTTGTTGTTTAGATGAATACCTGATGGACGTGAATGCTATCTGTGCGAGCTACAATAGCATCACAGCATTGTCTTACCATGTGTGAGACAGAGTCGTAAACTTGCCAGTACGAGCTTTCTATGCCGAGTGATACAATTATTAAATAATTTAGTGAAGTGATTCAGCTGGCTTGATGGGCAATAGGGAAACCTTTATGCTTGATGGTTGTTGCTCGTGCATAGAAATATTTTGGTTTTGATTACAACCATATGCCCAAAGCAAGTGGTCAGCCAATAAAGCTGTCAGCTCGTACGCGCAAAAATGGACCTTTTAGATATAATATTTGCATAGTCATGTGTGTATATAGTTTTAACTGAAAAATATTTTTTACCTTTTGTTATTTCTAAGTTTAGTTTTAGACACATTCTGGTGGAGAGAAGCCTTGTAGAAATGCATCATCACTCTACGACTAGCTTCCCGTGGGTCTGTGGTACTTACAGGGGCTTTTTCCCGAATTCTTCCTCCGTCAGTTATCCTGGCCCCCATGTATCGGATATCGTATGCTGAAAATGGCATTAAACCCACAAGAACAATAATATCGCTACGACTGAGAAGTTGTCTGTAAAATAATATGTTCACTCTTTTTCAATCAGATTCACTTTTGTAATAGCATTATAAAGAACGAAGACCACGGTGTTATTGTTCGCGGGGATTCGGGATAGTTTGTTCAGCTTTAAACACAGAAAATGATGGGTCACCAGGTGCTGATTGGTCTAAGGCACTCGCTCTTACCGATCACTACTATCTCACCTCTGTTTGCGTGGGTTCGAGCCTCAGACTCGGCCAGTGTGGATATGTAAGAAAGCTGATAGTAGCTTCCCATGGGTCGGTGGTTCTTACCGGAGTTTTCGCCATATATAGCCTATCTTACGCTGAGAAATGGCGTTAAACCCCAAAACAACAACAACATATAAAATGTGTGTACTCTTAATGTGAACACTTTTAACATATTGTGCTACCAAAAGGTATATATTATTTACAAGTATTGATTTATCTACAATGTAAAATTTTCAAGAAGCAAACAAAGGCAGTAGCGATCAAGATACTCTGATATCTCTTAAAGTAATCTCAGCATGTGGTTTGTTTGTACCTCACCGATTTAAAAAAAAAAAGGCATCCAGGAGATAAAACTGCACAAAACTTAGTTATTTAATTCACTGATTTATAAGTTCTAAACTGATTGTCGCCAGGGAATCCCAAACAATGCCATCTTCTTGTCGTTTCGAATCAAAAGGGAGTTTCTTTAGCAACAAGGTCGCCATATTTCCATGGGCCAGTCTATGTTTTGATGCAACATACGTGATGGAGTTCAATATCTTTGATAATCTCAGTAAATCGTT
Organism: Megalonaias nervosa; assembly: GCA_016617855.1. NCBI lineage: Eukaryota > Metazoa > Mollusca > Bivalvia > Unionida > Unionidae > Megalonaias > Megalonaias nervosa. Next base: position 935 of record JAECUM010071220.1, on the reverse strand, counting down.
AAATTCTGAATTTATGTCTTTTTGAACACATGCATACAAGATTTCCTCTTATTTATTTGTTCAATTTATTTTATAAATATTAAAACTATACATTACAAATATTAGACGCAGACGACACTGTGTTTGCTGAAATGGGCTATTCTAAAGATCAGAAATTGACAGCGAGCAATATGTTTGCTTGTTTCCATCGGGAGCTTCCGTTTGCGTTGAAACGCCATTAATTCGACATTGTTAGAGGCCCATTGGTGACAATCAGATTAGAAATTATAAATCAGTTAATGAATTGAGGGTATGCAAATACTATTAATTCACTGAAAAATAAATGTTTTAGCTAGTATAACACTTTGCTTATATTTTGACCGAGAAGACGTGGCAGGTTAAAATTTTCGTAATATAGGATAAAAGCGGAAATATTTAGATAAATATTTGTTTCGATAGTCATGATATAAAGAACGCACCAAGAAGAAGTGATACTCTGTTTCAATCACAGTCTGACTATAACACCATGGAAAATTTACATAATTAACCGTGGCTGATTATTTACATGTATACGATTTCACCATGACAAATTTCATTAGGATTTTAAACCGAGATTTCGGCCATAATAACAGAGTAACGCATGCATATTAAACCCAAGCTTATCTCGGTCACATGGAGTAATGTCAAATCTAAATGACAAACTCGAGGTAAGAATCATTGCATTCATGCGTCCTTACACGTTTCTTGATATACGTTTACTTGTCAAGAACAAATTTTAAAAGTGTCTATCTGACAAATTTTGTCAGATTTTGTAGTAGTGGGTGCACCAGGAGAAAAAGTTGTCATAACAAATACTTGTAGGTTAATTTTAAAGGTTAAAATATGGTGAGATGGAACCTAACAATGTCATAAAATATATATATATATATATATATATATATATATATATATATATA
>JAECUM010071218.1:0-11296 GCA_016617855.1 Megalonaias nervosa | reverse complement strand
TTTCTGGACGAGAAAAGTACAATAGGTTCTTCATTGTAAAGTAATGAGTTTACGTAATTTATACACTGTCTTTCCAATAATGTCAACATCCTTGAATTTAAGTTTTAACTTGTTCATATTCCATTGAATTTGACTGATATTTCTGTCAATCTGAGTTAAATTGCAGTTACTGTGAAAATACATTATAACGTCCATGGCTGACGTACATGCATGCAAAGTTACATACTAATATTTGAGCCCATATATTGAGTATTGCAACCAGAGTGTAATAAATAATTTGTCATCATCATTGCCATTCAACAAATTAAATTCTATATAAAGTCAACGATATGTATATCTACAGTCTGTCTGTCTATCTGTCTCTCTGTCTCTGTCTGTCTGTCTCACACACAGAGTGACGGATTTCCGATTAGACAGAAAAGGTTCTGTTTTTAACGTTTTGTTTTGGGCCAGGTGGTGGTGGTGATGGTGGTGGTGGTGGGGTTTGCGGCCACTGACAGCGCTTATGTATAGTATAATAAAATCCGTCATTGCGCTCGCACACACACACACACACACACACACACACACACACACACACACACACACACAGGGGCATCCTACCTTTCTGAATTAGAAATAATACCTACATTTTATACAATATAGCCAATAGATTAAGCCCTTTATCGCCCTATATTTTGTTTTGGTTTTCGCGTTATTGTTGTTCTTGTTGTAGTCTTCGTCTCTGTCCGTGGCATGTATCTTGCAGGTGCCCTATTAACTTTTATAGCGTTAATATCTACCTCCATACGAAAGAGCAGCTAACGCAAAAGGTTTTCTTAGACGTACTAAATTTCCTACGGATATCTTTGTGACACGTACTCAGAAACAGCCTATGATTTTATTACGCTTAAAACTTGCGAAAATTCTGTGCGTAAACTTATCTCACATGTAGCGCCAGTGCTCTTTTCAGGAAGCAACGTAAGTGTACGCACAGAATTGTCGGATAAAACGAACAAAATCTTGTTATTAAGATTAAGTATAAACCGCATGAGGAAGTAAAATGAAATTTTATAATCACATTTCTTTTCGTATGTGTAAAACCTGATTAAATTTCCTGAAAATTTCCACGAATTTGTTTCTTTATTTAATTATTTAGTCTGTACGCATTTTATGAACGTTTGGACTTTTAATTGATGAATGCAAACCTTGTTAGAATGATTAAACAAAAAACATTTGAGATCAAGAAAGGAAAGCAAATGTCTCGATTTTTCCCATTTATTATTTGAAAAAAAGCCCAGACAATAAATAGATAGATAAAAAATAATGCAAAATAGTAAATATAATATAGATGCGTTTCCCTCATGATCCATCTAGATACATAAAAGTTCCGTGGAAAAGAGAAATCATTTCAATTTTCTATTTTGAACAGCATTTAAACACCCCCTCACTTGGATGGGATGTAGTATGCGCGTTTCATTTTCTTCTTTCTTATCGTATCTTGTTGTTGTTTTGTTTCGTATCTCCCATTAAAACGTTCTATAGTTTGAGATTTTATTTCTATACATTTGACAAGACTGTTAAAACAATACTTAAAGTACAAATTTGTTTGCTGACTTTTCAGCTATCCATTTAATATTAATTTTTCTTTTACCTGGGATACCATCAATGCCCATGTACAAGAGCATCTACAGAGATAATCCATAAAAAGGAACTAAAACTCATATGCAAACTGTATTTAAACGGAGTAAGTCTTTTGATTGCAACACCTATTTCACACTTGAATGAAAACAAATCTTCTTCTTCCTCTTCTCGAGCATATGTGGCCTGTATTTGATTCATTTGATGATGCCAGCGACAGCTGTCAGTACCATAGCGGAAGTAGTATTTGTTTTGAATTATGGAGTGGATGAAATTGTTACCACCATCGAAACTGTGGAGATCTCAGACAAAATAGAAAATCAAGCATCTGAAGATTTCACAATTATCGCTAGATCTTGCGATATTCTTTCTTACAACGTGTAGGACATATTTTGTTGTTGTTAATAAGGGTTAGGGTAAAAAGGTAAATGCAGACATACTGAGAAGTAGTTCGGTTTTATAATAGCAAATTACTTATATAGAGGATCTCAAATAGGTAATGATTTAATAGAGAATTTATGAAAGGAGTTGAATAATGTCCAGCTTTTGCGAGCATAGGCGAACAAAAGCATATTATTTAAGGAGTTGCATAAATATTTAATCATTACCTATTAGTGATTCTTTTTATAACGTAGTTTTTATTTTAATGAACATTTTTTAGAAAGAAAGAAGAAGGAATAATTTCGGTCATTCTGACTGAGATGCTGCACCTTTCATTTATCGTGCGTTAAAAGTTGTCCCAGATGCAATTATACAACCATTGATATTTAAAAGTAGATTTCATTTACAAATTATCAACCAAAGAACAAGTGTTCTTTCAAATAAACAGAACGTTTTACACAGACAAAATCTTGTTTCAACACAGAATGTCCAATGCGTGGGATGTCACATTGTTTGGTACAGTACCTGTTAGGGTCCAGTAGATGATAAATGTTTGTACTGAAGTGTGTTAGTCTCACTACAAGATATTCCATTGTTGGGATATTCGTGTGAAGGGACGACTGCTGGATGCAGAACTTCCAGATTTACTGCAGTGTGTTTGTAACCTGATATTAGCATTTGGAACAGTAGACTGCAGAAGACATCAAATTCTGAGTCAGAATTGCACCACATGAGAAACATTACTGTAACTCGTTTTGAGCTATTTTACCGCGTAAATATGCTTTGGTTGGATAAAGTTCTCACTGTTGGGAGACCGGTTGATGTCCACATTCTTATGTGAATGAAAGTGAGTTTATTTACTTCTATAAGTAAACATTTAAACCACACTTTTATATAGGGTTGACTCCATGTTTCGTGTATACCGCCCATCCCTCCTCTACACCCGCTAAAACGTGAACAATATCCTTAGTTATATTTATTGTTGTTGTTCTTGTCTTTTCGCCATCTTTCATAGCATGATATGCTATACATGATGTAACGGGCCCCTGTAGGGTAAATTGGCCATACTGTGAGAGATGTGAGCGTTTTTCCCAAATTACCTTTCGGGAATGAAGTCGAAAATTGGCCGCGCAAATGTTAATAGTATTTGTAAAAGAAAAAGTTTTAGAAGGCGGTATTAAGCCAATTTTCCCACGATTACGGCCAATCAGTAAAGATAATACTACGCAAACATTTATTTGGACCAGTCAAAATCACATTAAGTGATATGTTAACATGTTGTAATATCAAAAATATTAAAATTGCACACACTATAAGTAAAGTATAAAGACAATGTGATAAACACTGTTATGTACAAGATGGAATTTTATTGTATTTGTCCCTGTTATGTTGAAGTATTGAAAAATCTAAACTGCATTGACTACAAAGGACAAACGATTTTGAGTTCGATCCGTCTATACTTGCTTAAAGCGACTAGATACATTCATTTCACTTGTGAGTATATTGTCCTCGTAACTAACAAAGCTCTCACTTGTAAACACATGGTCCTTGTAACTAACAAAGCACTCACTTGTGAGCATATGGTCCTTGTAACTAACAAAGCACTCACTTGTGAGCATATGGTCCTTGTAACTAACAAAGCACTCACTTGTGAGCACATGGTCCTCGTAAATAACAAAGTACTCCGTCTTTTAAAAAGCAAATACAAGGCCGTACAATTACTGATTCGTATGGTTTTTATTGATTGAACATAGCTCTTCCAATACAAACACTAGATCACACACTACTGTGTAAGGATTTGAAATTTCATTTTGATCAATAAGGCATTCAACGAAAAATAGGGACAATATTGTATTCTTCTGAAATATATATTTACTAAAATGAATATAATATAACCCCCCCCCCCGAAAAAATCACACTCCCCGCCCCAAGGAAAAGAAGAAAGGAGAAAAGAAAATAAACTCATACGTTCCTTGATACAAATTATTAAGTGAAATTTTACATTTTTATCTGTGGGTGAAAGATTGCAGCATGTAATCATCTGTTCTTGAACACAAGCATTCACATTCTGCACAATTAGAATTCTCGCAATAAGCAATGAAATAAATTAAAAAGTTCTTCATTGATTCGTCGTCCTTTTTTCCATCTCATAACAGATACTCAAAAGAAAATATTCTGTTTCCAGGCAGAAGTGCAAGGGACACAATGGCCAGTATGAACAAATAGATGAAAACAGGCAGATTCGCAAAGGCACTTCCTCTGACCGGCAATAAGCAGCCCTCTTCCAGCTTAAAGAAAACTCTTTGCCATTTATTCAAGAAGTCAGACACTTCCGGACCACATTTTATTCCAACTGTGTTTGATGTACACCTAGCTGAAGCTCTGTTAACGCTGAATGGGACAAAATAATAATAAAATTGTTATTCCAAACGATGATAATATTGTAACCTGTGTAACAAATATTAGAAAAACGACTCATTGAAATAAATCTCAATGAAACAAAAATGGATCTAGTTCTGTAGGCACGAATTGAATTAGGTTGGAAGAACTAATGACTTATTAACTTCAAATATCAAACATCACTGATGAGTCCTTTATCATAGCTTACAATATATTGCAAGGATATATACTAGTGTTTAGCAAATCCCCCCCCCCCTCTCTCTCTCTCTCTATATATATATATATATATATATATATATATATATATATATATAATCTTATAAAACTATAATACGAATCTGAAAGATATACCTGCAATTTGTGTGCTCAGATACACTGTTGAGGTATTTCCCAATATTAGTTCTGTAACAGTTTATGAAATCTTCTCCGTTTAATGTGGCGTTCAAACAATCCATCTTTGACGTTAGAGCTGAAAACAAAGAGAGAAAAAATTGGTTTGGTGTGAAGTGCAGCTATGGGCGATATATCGTAATTTACTGTTTAACAACGAAGAATTTTCTTGCTGTTATAGAGGAAAATTAAAACTCTTGCTACGTCTAGTTGTAAGACATAGGAAGGGGGAGCTGAAGTATTTCCCTTTTACTAAAAATGTTTCTTCTTTCAGTCATTGACTGTTATCGATTGATGTTTGTTTTCATTGTTTTAATTTATATAGACATCACATGTCGTTTCAGTGCTTTATTTTTTTAATGTTTATGAGGCTTTTGTCATTGTTATTATTTTATAAAAATGTAAAACATATTGCGTCAGATTACCAATTGTTACGTATAGGCTCGTTCAAAAGTAACAGAAGAAAAGAGTGAAACCAACAAGCTTTTTAAGTTTTAACAAAAATAATTTATTTCCCTAGAAAACACGGTGAAAAGGTGAAAATAGAAAATAGGTCTTACAGTTTGTGAAGACAATCCAAACATTTATCCTAGTACTAAAACAAAAATACAAGTCCTATCACTAAATAATTTTAACTGAATCCAGGTTCGAATCATGATGACATTCCAAGATCGAGGACGATGACGTCAGGTGAAGTCTTTATACGAATGTCAAGAGTTCCACGTTGAACCACAACTTGCAATGTTTCAATTTAGAATAAATTTCCATCGAATGTCTTTGTCACTGGTATGGTTCTCCAGGGAATAAATTATTATATTCTAAAAAATAGACGAACTTCTGAACAAGCTGTCATCTATGACAAAACATCTCGAGCTCCAAAGATGTAAAAATGCAACTCTTTACGGCACCTAATAGAAATATATCCTTCTTTTTGAAGATATATTATACGACTAAATATTTCACGGGGATTTGAGTATTTTTAAACTGAACTAAGACGTCATTTCAAGAGCGCACGATGAAACGCGTGACTATTTCATCATCAAATAGCGCAGTAAACAATGCAATTTCACGTGAGCCAGGAAAATGACCTTGGCAATAATCAATCGTTTTCGCGTAGTGTTTACTCAATCGACAAACCACCGCAGGATAAAATCGTGCTTATGCGAGTCATACTACGTTTTATATAAACATAATATCTCTTTCAAAAATATCCGATCCCGTGAAAATAATCATTACAATAAAATGTAATGATACAAAAATAAAATAAAAAAGAATTTAAAATTAACACACAAGTAATTAAATTACATATTCGTAACACAATTAGAAACCATTATCTTCACCCTATTACATTAAATACGCTAAGTACAACTCAGTCGAGAATAATTATCAAAAATGTAGTTTCACTGGAATGTATCCTTTCGAGAATGTAATATTTTGTTTAAAATTTCAATGTATACAAGCATCCACACTGACAAAGTACGGCAGAAAGACTCGACGATAATGTGGATGAGCAAATTGCATATGAATTTGATAGGTGTTTCATCTTTTATCGTTAGAACTAATAACAGAATCCACTTTATAAGGAGAGACTCACGGCAAAGGAGCAGCCATGTTTCCCATAATGTTGTACTTGACTACGTCGGAGTATATTAACATTAAAATGAGTGCTTTTTCAATTCAACTGAACACCGAAATTCTTAAAGCACATTTTGCTGTTGGTGATGATGTTGTCTTTATTTTGAGTGAGGTATGCATTTTCACACAGAATATTAAATAGACTTGCAGAAAACTTGATGGGTAGAGTTTTGTTTTCGCAAGCATCCAATTTTAGACGACGAGAGAATGGATGGTACTCTAATAGTGAACGTTTGTTGGTTTTATCGAATAACTTGCGAAACTGATCGTTGAAAACATTTCAAATCGTACCGACGAGATGTCGATCATTACAATAATATCCACGGGAATTCTCATGTCATATACAATCATTCGGATAGTTCCTGCCTCTAGTGCTTCTAAATTAATCCTAAATGTGTTATAAAAAGTCCAAAAGTAACGATTGTTAAGAATGTTTTCTAATATAATTGAATATCCCGATGTATCATAATGATGCAGTCGAGTGTCGTTGAATAAGTTTTCCATAACTCCAACATAACGTGTTAATCGAAAGTCAGTGAGGACTTGTAATTCCAATGAATAATTTAAACAAATAATTCCTGTCTATTTATATCTGAACACAACTGTAAATTCTCATCATAAAGATCCACACTGACTGGCCTAAAACAGGGACGAATTATCTGGCTATCAAGACCATATTTATATACATTTTTACTTGACCTATAACATAATATTGTGCAAGATTTTGAATGGAAAAGATTGGTCTAACTGTAAACAAGACCGACTTTGAACGCATGCTACGTAAACGTGTTGTTTGCAACTTATACTCATGGACAAAAGTTAGCAGTCTAAACATCTGGTTTACATTATTTAAAGTACAACTTACAATCAAGGAAAAAATTAAGCACTCAGTTAAATATAAATAACAATAGCATGAGGTAATTTGGTACTAAAACAACATAGCGGCGTGTTGCTGGGAAACACATTCAGAAGACTGTAAGTTGGTAAAGTAAAATAAAGTTGATTGGTCATTGCTGAATTGTTCTTGTCTCATGAGGTGAAAAGATTATTTTCGAAAGGCTGAAAAAGTGTTGCTGTTACTTTTGTTTTTCTAGTGGAGGCTGCTGTTTCTGCTTCTGCTTTTACGCTTGCCACATCTGATATATTTAAGCGAGAGATTGAAGAGAAAATAAATAATACAACTGCTTAGTAAAATGGTCAACGTATATTTATCGTCCTGTTACAAGCCCTTCCACGTATGTTTGTAGGAATGAGTGTCGGTTTGAAGATGTGGGTGGTGATTTGTAAGCATGGGTGCATATCAGTAAGACTATATCTTGGATAGGTGGTTTGCGGTATTGGTTAGTAGATGTGGGTGTTGGTCATTCAATATGTGCTTGGAAGTGTTACGCGTCTAGGCTCGTACAAAAGTAACAAGAAAAGAGTGAAGCCAACAAGCTTTGTAAAATTTAACAAATAATTTATTTCCCTAGAAAAACAAGGTAAAAATAAGAAAAAAGGAATTACGGTTTATGAATCAAATCCAAAAATTAATCCAAGAATTAAAAAATATAAGTCCTATCAAATAAAAGTCCTAAGTGAATCACAGTTCGAATCTCGATGAAATTCCAAGATGGAAGGTGATGACGTCCTTGATGGTCTGCTTTGTCCTGACGTGTCAACAGTTCTTTTTGTTGAATCACAAAGAAATAATATTCCAGTTTAGAATATCTGAATAATTTCAATAAATGCCTTTGTCCAAGAATTCTGATGAGCACTAGTATTTCCCAGGGTAAATAAATTACTAATTCCAAAAAATAGAAAATTTCAGCTCAAACTGGTCACAATAAAACACCTTTGACCTTCAAAGGTTTAAAGCACAACTGGCTATTTCTTCTCAAGATAATGACTATACAGTAAATTAAGACGCAAAACAGATTCCCGGATGAGGGTCACGTGATTATTTTCCCAGTACAACGTAAAAACATTTACATGTCTCTGTAGTATAGCCTAAGCTAAAATCATGATTTTTACTCTGGAAATGAATAATAAAAAAATTGTTTGCTCCAAACCTGACTGGTTCTGAATCTAGGTCAGCAAAAGATACAATATTTCAACTACTGGTTGTTTATCAGGTCAAACAGAACTGAACTGAATTTCTAAAAATAATCAAATCCAGTAGACAAAATTATCATTAAAATAACATGTAATGGAATAAAATAAAAGAAAAAATAAAAAGTTTAAAACTAACAAACAAATAATATAATTACATATACATAACATGAAGTATGTGTAGACAATAGTCAGTAGGATTGCATATTAGTCAGTAAGTGTGCGTAGTAGTGGGTAGGTGTACTTTTTGGTTAGCATATGTAGATGCTGGTCAGTAATACTATGTCACTAATGAGGAAGCGTGGATGCAGGTTTATGCATGGCTGTGATGGTCAGTAAGCTGTGTATTAATCAGTATCGGAGGGTGCTGGTCAGTCAGACTGGATTTTGGTCAATTGGTGTGGGCGTATGTCAGTAAGTATATGTTAAACCTGTACCTGTATATTGTTCAACACGCTCGCGTAAAGCTAATATGCCTTCGTACACCAAGTGACATTTTCCAAAAAGGTTTATCGAGACAAGGGAAAATATAATGTTAAAGACTAATGCTAACTTTTCCTTGTACCGCAAATGGTAAGCCTATACACGTGTGTTATATTCCCTGTGTACCCAAACTGACATATTTGCACCCCATGTGACATACTATATTTGTCCAATTATTTTCTTTTGCACCCGTATGGCTTGGGATAATTTTACCATTGTGATCAAAGCTTTGATTCAGATAATTTTGAAACACATATCTTTGAACCACATCTTTTCCGGTAGTTCTTATGTTTAGTTCGCAGTGGCTTTTGTTTAATTTGTTTTGTAGGAAGCAAAATACGCGTGCAGATGTTGCAAATTGGTTAGAATTGAAGGGAGGTACAAGATCCGCGAGAAATGGGAGCAGTAGTCTCTGCACAATATTTAGATAGAAGTTCTGGATTGCATTTCTGCCAAATATTGTGTAAGGTATATGAAAATTATACGAAGGTACTTGAAATGAATATTTATTTTAACTGTATTTTTTCTTGTTCAATAAATGTAATGCTGGTTGATATAATAACGTTCGATAAAATGGTTTGCAGTTGCACGTACAACTCTTAGGACATAATCAGATACATGCATGTGACTTAATATAGGTAAATGATAGTAACGTAACAATATTGAAAAAGGAGAATGCTAATGTACATAAAGCATACTGTAAAATCCGGGCGCACGTAGGGTTGTCTGACTTTTATCCAGGCGGACCTGGAAAACGTTAACAGATGCAATTCTTTTTCAAATTCTACAATTACGAGGTTTTCTCCTCGTTTCAAAGATGTTTGCGAAATGCATGAGAGCTGACCCATGTTCTGGAAGACGGTTGAAAGGTTTAAATCGCCAAACAGGTTTTCGCTAAATCTAGAATGAGGGGCCAAAGACGTTTGAATATTATTGTCACAGGTGATGAAACATGGATTCTCTCCTTAGAAAACGCCTGATGATAAAGCAAAACAGACTGGATCGGAGAAAACTAGCAGAGACGACAAATCGCTCGACGAGGCCTGGCTTTCAAAAGAGTTTTATACGCATTAATTTTCGATGTAAACTTCTCGGTTATCCAGGTACCTGCGTCTAACTCTGTTAGCGACACTGGGCATTTTCATGCCTCCAAAGTGTTTCCAAAAGTATTGGGACACTTCCTAACCATGCATCTACGTGCCGGTATCCATGGTATAAACCTACTCCAGGACGACGCCCCGGCGCATAAATCCGCCTGATGACTGATCGATCTCCCGAAAGAGTACAGCATCATAACTTTGCCACATCCTCCATACAGTTCTACTTTAGATTCAAAGTAATTTTTGGATGAATCCCGTTATCAAAGTCTAACTAGGGACAATTGATTCGAAAGCCGCAATGCTGTTGGAACTTTTTTCCCAGACAATGAATAACTTACCAAACCAAATGAATAATAAATGGTGTTTAATAATTGGATATTCTGACAGAGAATGTGTACAGAGGCATATTGGGGTCAGGGTGGAGTAGTAATTTTAGGAAATGCTCCTAAGTACAGTTTATTAATTAAAAACTTCGCTGTACGGCGCAATAATATTTATAACATTTTAAATGCAATTCGTAGGCAGACGCTAGGAAATGTAATATACCAGACATGAGAGATGAAGATTCTGCGAAACAATTGTCACTGCTTGCGTGAAACCAGGTTCATTTTTAAAGACGACTGTATTCTGACAGGAAAGGCTGAACAATACTTAGATGCAAAAGCTATATGAGCCCAAACAACCATTTATATCACTTAATATCTTTCAATCCGAGTTTTCGTTTCTAACTCACCACTGATATCGTCACAACCCACCCTCAGGAGATCCTTCAGAACATCGCTTTGTAGGTAGGCGAGGCTATTTTGATGTGATCTGTGCTTCTGATAAATCGGGCAACCTTTTATGCCTTCCAACATACACTGGACAACTTTCCGACCCGATCTGAAAGTAAACCAATTTTAGCATGGCTGCCTTTTGTGCAATCTAGACTTCCTTTGGGGCGTGCGGGTAGACACATAACTCAATATTGTATTCTATTCTTTGGCTAAGGAATTATTATATTAACAGTTATATTGCTATTATTGGCATTTATTTTTGTATTTTCGTTTCTTATCTTTCGTCTTTAGAGCGATTTCTCTCTATTACGACGACTAGTCAAGCAAAAGAGTCATTTAAGGTGGAGTCTGAAAATATATTTAAAATGAGTAGAGAAAAGTTGAAACTAAACGAAATTTTATAAAGGAGATTTTTTTTTT
>JAECUM010071215.1:0-12956 GCA_016617855.1 Megalonaias nervosa | reverse complement strand
TTTGATGGCAATCTTTTATCGTCTAAGATTGCGTCCTCGTCTAGCGGCAGGCTATGCTACAGGATAAGGCTTGCTTCTGCATGAAGAGAAGGAGAACTCTTTGGTGTCCACACGGCAGTCAACAAAACCTCTGTCTGGTTCTTGTTGCTGCTGCTGCTGCTGCTGTTCTCTCTGCTTCTGAAGTCTGTTCTTCTCGGTCCATTCTTCTTGTTCTTTCTTGATTTCATCTCTGAAAACCTCTTCTACTAGGTCTTGGGCTATGGCTAACATTCTGACATTCTCTATCTCTTCAGGCTTTGGTATCAGGTTTAGCCTGACACGATGTAAATTGACGTAAGCTTCGTTCAGCTTAGCCAGTCTGGAAGGCGTGTTCAGAGATAAACGAGTCAACCATGGACGGCCAGACTGGAGACTGACCCGCTTTATATGGTTCAAACGCGGACGCGATAGAAAATATCCCAACTAGGGTTTTGGTTGGGTCGAAACGTTATGATAACTCATGTCAGGATGAGGGATAGAGAGAAAGTCAAAGAGCATTTGTAATGATAAAGTGTTTTTGAAAACAACCGACAGATATATTTTTTCAAAACACAACATTTTTTATTCAACAAACAACTAACAATTAACAATAACATCAAACAAATTATTTTTGACAACGTTGACAACGTTGTGAAATCATGTGAGATTTCCACTGATGGAAGTCATGACGTCATTGATGTACACTACGTTTTCTAGGTAAAGACAAAAGATAGCCATAATGGTCACAAAACCATCGATCTACTTTCTCATCGTTTCTAGAAGAGTTACACTGAAAATAAGTCACTAAATGTTCTAAAGAATATCCAAGACTGCGTTGATGAAGAAAATACACACAATATTGTCCACACACCATGGAATCTGTGTGTTGTAATTTCACATTATTGAATCGTGTCGTCTGGGCATTTCTTCTCATAAAGTCGCTGATGTCGTCTTCCAAAGGCGGTAATTCATACGAATCAAAATACTCCACACAGTTCTCTTGAGGGAAGTAGACGGCGACCCAGTGAGTTCCTGGGAAATGACTGTCGTCCGTGTTGATGACATAAGCTTGATGGTCTTGAGGTTTGCGATGAGGTAGTTCATCTTTAGCGCACACGACAAGATTCCAAGAAGCAGTGTACAAACTGTTGTTCAAAAGGTAATAAAGTTTCCAGGTATCCATTTTTTGTTTTCTTGTTGTTTTTTCACAGGTAATGATAAGTCATCAATTCAATTCTGACGTTTTAATTGAAAATCTCTGTCAAATAACCGTTTCTTTGCTGCGTCTCCCAACTCTGGGCTAAGAGATTTTCGATGCGATAGATCTCCAGAGCAGACAATGGAGGGTAGGAATGATTACGCAAGCTTTTATACCACTCATGCAACACTGCTTCTTCCGAGATGAGACCCCAAGCGTCCTCCAGATACTCGTCCAATATTTCTTCTTGGCTCATCATCAGACATTTATCGTGACGAATTTGACTGGGATGATCGTTTTGACATCCATAGCAATCTTTCTTGACAGTTCCGTAATTTTATCCGACAGGTGTTTGGCAAAACAGGACACTAAATGTTGTTCTTCTTTTGGCCATCTGGACTTGACTACTATCTCGTCCTCTTCGTCTTTGTCTTGGGGTTCAACTTTCACGGTATCCCCCCATTCCATGTCCATAGATTCTCCACCTTTCAAAGAGGGATAAGAGTCTTCCATAGTTTCTAATAGTCTAGAATGACTTCTCTCAAACTGTTGATTTCTATGGTATTATCGAATTCGGCATACAAGATGACATTCACTGTCTCGGTGAGAGCTTCTGCAAACTGAAGTTCCACACGCAGTTGACCGGATTTTATAGGGTGGAAATGTCCCTCGTCGCTGCCTTGGTCTGGAGTGAAATCAAAGACCCACAAAGTGTAACCTCCTTCATAATCTTCGTACAAAATGTCGTGACTGGTGTTGGTCCCTAGCTGTCCAGTAGCTTCGTACAGGGACAAGTACGATCTCAAGTAATTCTTCTGAGTAAAGATAGGTTAGAAGTGTCTGGTACACACGGTCTTGCCATCGCGACTGGCTTCGATCTTGGACACTCTGTAGTACTTAAACTGGAAAGGATTTTGATCTTGAGCTCTGCTGAGGGCTGCATTGCTGGTATCCAACGATTAAACGTTTGGGTAACTGTCCTTGGAACAGATGATCTTCGATCTTGGATCGGAGTTCAGCAGCAATGGTGAAAGTTTTCACTTCTACGTGTCGTATCGGATACTTGGCGGTTGTTCTGCTCAATGTGTGACTGATGTCGTTTCCCGCTTTAGGTAACACTTTTACGCGACGCACGTAAAGTCTGGCTTTTTGGATAATGGTTTTGTACTCGTTGGCATGAGCCATCAAATGGAAAGCGGTACTGCTACGATTCAATCTCTGTCGAATATCCACTCCGTTCAGCAAATACTTGTCTTGCAACCACATGTCCAAATGCAAACGATCCATCATTTCTAAACTACATCCTTGTAGGATTTTCATTCGACGGTCGTTAAAGCCCACATTGTGAGGATTGTCATCTGTTCTCAGGTCTGTGTCGTTAAACTTGTTCTCGCCTGCTATGTCAGGTTTCCAAACCACGCAAGCATCCAGATGAGTGTTCTTGGCCTCTTTTCCGTACGTTAAAAGATTTTCCAGGTACGCTCGGTAAGGTTAAGTATCCATGCTACTGCTAACCAATTTGTTATTCAAGTACAAATCCACTTCGCTGAACAAGGAATGCATGAAATTGTTGACGGGAGTTACTCAAGCATCGGCTCCCGGATTGGTGTTGTCCGTTTTGATCACTTTTAGTTTCAGATACAAGTAACTGCTATTCAGATCGATGGAATCTTCCGGCTGTCCTTTGACTTCAAACTCATGGGAGCTGAATCCGTAACAGAGAAGACGGGATGAAATTCGGCCCATTCGGATTCTTGCATCGTCATCATGGGGGGTGGCATGGTAAACAGATCCAGTTCCGACTAAATCTCGGGCAGTTATTCTTTTTTTAGTCTTTCTAGCTCTGAGGGTGTGAAGTCCTCTGAAGGGGTGTTTTCGTCGTCTCTTTCTGTCTTGTCCTTGCTGTGGCGTCAGGGAAGCAGAAATGTCTGACTCAGTGGCGCCCACGGCATTTATAGGAGTTTCTCGTCGGCCCAAAATGTCTTTGCCTGTTTGAAGCGAGACATTTTTGCCTTCTCTCAAGAAAGCTTCTTTACAATTTTGCTTGTCAATGATGACATTTTGGAGAAATTCTTTGCCGTGCATCAAAGCGGCATCTTTCAAGGCGTGCAATCCCCGTGTCACCATCGGTTTCAAAACGGGAGCCACCGAACGAAAGGCCGATTTTAGCATATCTCCTAAACATGTCCTCGTTGTCGAGCGATTATTTGGTACACAGGATACAAGACTGACAACGGATTAGAGTAATCGTTTTCGAAAGTGGAGTTTCACTGTGACTTTCCCTTTGGTGAATGGAATATTTTGTCCCAGATCTCCTTTGTTGACAGTGTCGAAATACGACTTACTGACGGGTAAATAATGAGGATGTACAAATTCGTGGTGAAAATGATAGGTGTTTCCACCTTCCTC
Organism: Megalonaias nervosa; assembly: GCA_016617855.1. NCBI lineage: Eukaryota > Metazoa > Mollusca > Bivalvia > Unionida > Unionidae > Megalonaias > Megalonaias nervosa. Next base: position 9,331 of record JAECUM010071215.1, on the reverse strand, counting down.
CTCAGTGGCCGTGGCAGAATCCACTTTGAAAGGAATGACACGCAGTAACGGTACCGAGGTGTGTCCCACCACGTTGTATTCCGCCACATCGGAGTACACAATGATCAAATTCAGTCCTTGCTTCATTTCTACAGGGAATCGAAAATATTTCGCAAAATCCGAGTTATTGGTCACGGCTGCTATTTCGTTTTGAATCATGATCATCTTTGGGTCTCCATCCAAAATGTCATACAATTCAGGACAAAATGTAATGGTCAATACTTTGTCCTCTGAAAATTTGATGTGTAGGCGACGAGCTACTTTGTGGTATTCGATCGTGACACTTTTTCTGGTTTTCTCGAAGACTTTACCAAACACGACATTTAACCCGTCAGCAATGGTGTTCACCAAATGTTGACCACTAAAATAATAGCCTGGGGTAATTTTCAACCGACAAGTGGTTCGTTTAGTTTTGGGGTCTTGTGTTTTCATAGAGTCACCTGCACTGGCGCATTCATCCAAGTGTTGTTGCACTTGCTCGGCATGAGCTTCTACCGAAAAAGGTTTTGATTTTCGACGACGTTTTTTGATTTGTGTAGGGTGAATCATTTCCACTAAAGCCAATTCCCAATGGGCTTCGTGATCGAATTGGATGGCCTGAGGTAATTTGGCCGTGTAACAGCATAAGGTGTTATTGGGAAACACCTCCATGGAACTGTCACTGGGTAACGTTAAGTAAAATTGGTTGTTCATAATTCCAGAGTTCTAGTGTCCGAGAGGTCGCTGAAGGTCAGAGGAGTGTCTAAAAGAGGATTGTTATGGTGAATGTTGGAAGGGGCACTGACGTTGGACGCAAGACTTCGGTTGTTGTTCCCGTTAGAAGAGTATTTTAGGGACGGATTGGGAAGAAGGTAACCGATGCAACTACTGAGTAAAATGGTCCACAATTGTTTGTCTGCAAACTCAAATTGGCAATAGAAGCACCGATGACACAATACACCACAAAGATTTGGCAGAAAAAGACGATTTGCGTTTTAGGCACACGTTCTGCCCACCACACCCACAAGGGTTGCTTTTGTAGATCTTGTAGAGAAGAACTGGGGGAAGGAGTGGTCACTGTTGTAGCTGAGGTTGTGTTGAAGGGCATGATGGTCATTTCATTTTATAGTCAATGATGTGCGATGGGTCGATCCAAGAGCCAAAACTCGGCGGATATACTTTCCAATGTACTTTGACTTCTTTGACACGACGTTTTCCCACTTTACGAGTTGTTCGATCGAGAATGCTTTCGATCTCGTACACGTCGTCTTCTTTTTTGGTCACACGTTGTAACACGGGCAAGTAAAACGTTCTTTTTAACACTTCCCCGTTCATGTCTTCCAATTTATAGACAACGACCGTGCACTCGTTCAATGACACGAAACAATTCAGAGGTCCAGTTGGGTAAGTAACCTTTGTCGAAAGTGCGTTTGGTTTTGCCAATGCGCACCCAATCTCCTGCTGCCAACATTCCACCTTTCTTGGGTACAGTCACCGTCGGGGACGTACCAAACAGGCGCTCGAAGACGGTCATTTTGTTGTCGGGAGTCACTTCTTGGAGGGCACGTCCCATGCTCCGATGGTAAGATTGGTTGTACGATTGGACGAGGTGTGGCAAGACATCGATGTACTTGAGAGTGTGTTGATGCGTAAAATATTTTCACATGCGTTCTTTCAAGGTGCGTTGAAAACGTTCCACGATGCTGGCTTTGGTTTCGGGATTCTCGGTGGTGAAAAACTGAATGTCACGTTTCTTCAGTTCTTTTTGAAAAGCTTGGTTCAAAAATTCGGTGCCTTTGTCGGTTTTGAAATCGAAGAGGGTGACGCCCGCTTTGTTTCAACATCAGTTGGAGGGCTCGCACTAACTCACTGCTCGATTTGGAAGTCAATGGCACGACCCAAGCTAATTTGGAAAAGATGTCGATGACACAAAACAAATATTTGTAGCCACGATTGTTGGTGGCCAAATGGGAGACATCAGCTAAATCGGCTTGCCATTGATGATCGATACCCTCCACTCGGGTGGTACTTCTAGAAAATGTTCGTCGAATGGGTTTGTGTTAGGTGTACGTGGCTTGTTCTTGTAACCATCGTTGCACTTGAGGTAAACGAACATTTTTCAGTTGAGCTTTGGCAGCACGATACAATTTCTGAACTCCTCCGTAACCTGCAGGATGGGATGGATCGTAGTAAATGCTGGCTAACACCTTCTCCATTTTTTAATAAGTGATTCACTCTTTGCTGATGGTACTATGAATTGGTTTAGAAACGGCTTTACGTGTCCGATGTGCAACAGGAGTAGAAGTCGAAGGTAGTTTTGGTGGTAGTGGCGGTGGTGGTGGTGGTAATGGAATGGCTTTGGTCTTCTTTTCTTTTTTTTAGTTCACTTTGACTTCTCTCGAAGGTGAGTGGACATCATCTTTTTAACCCAAGCTTAAGGTCTTCTCGTAGGGTTGCAGGGGAAGGGGTCAACGAGGACGCTGCAATCTTACTAGGGATTTGAGCTGCTGACGGTGTTTGAAAGACTTCTCTTGCCTCTTCTTCCTCAGGCATCCGTGGGGCTACATCTGTCTTGACCACTGGGGGTTGTGGTAGTGGTTAACTTTTCATCAAGGCCTGAAAATCTTCCAGTGGGCTGAGCTGTTTCGTCTAAAGTTTTCTGGTGAAAGAGTTGCAGTCGTTGAAACAGTTGACCGTACCGTTGCTATTTTTCTGTTTCTGACAAATTTCTGCGATCCATTAACGATTGCAATTCGTGTTTTAACTGGGACATCTCGGTCAAATGAGGATTACAAGTAAATGCGTGGTCTGTTGTTCTTGCCAACGATGGTATTCCATCCATCGTTTGTAAGGTACTAAAGTTAGTTTTCGTCCTTCCATCGGACTCCAAAGGTCACGTCTGAGATCTTTTGGCCCCAGTGGCCCCTTTTATCTTCTTGATACTTTTTTTTAAATCTTTGACCTATCCCTTGTGAAGCAGCTCCCGCCATGAGTCCTGTAATTATGGGGACCAATGTACCTTTCCACAAGGGTGCTAACAACAGGTGCACAAATCCTCCGCGTTGTAGCAACATCTTTTTCTTTTGACGAATGTGTATTTTCTTTTGGACCATTTGGCGAAGAACGTGTAGATGTTTGGCTAAGCATTTTTTTCTGATGGTGGAGACAAAGCTATCGTTCCTTTCAAGACATTCAGACAACATTCGCACACGGTATCGACGACGTCTTTGGAGGCAGTTTGAATCATTTGTTTTCGCATGGGTGGAGGGGCATTGGACAGGACGGACAACACGTCCCAATGTTTGGCTAAACGTGGAGGTAGTCCTTTCCTTTTCTTTCCTTGTTTAGCTAGAGAGTGGTGTGCACTTCTTCAAGGGGACATCTTTGTTTGTTGGTTCCGTGGTACACACCAAAAAATACACTAACGTCGATGACTTGGCACACAGCCTTTAATCCTTTTTTTGGGACTATCCCTTCGTCATAAAGGTAACAATTTGTTTTCCAAAATCGCCAAAGAATCTTCCTCTTTGGTGACTTCTCTTTTTCTTTGGACGAGTGTGTCTTTTCTGGGGGTGACATCTATGTTATGCTAAGCGTTTTTTCGGATGACGAAACTGTCCTTTTCTTTTTCCTTTCTGGACAAGAGGACAACGATGAGGGGACATCTGTTGGTTCACAACATACACTAAAGTCCATAGCTTCACATGCGTCCTTTTATCTTATTTTTTATTTTGAGATCGTATTTAGCTAGACTGAGTATCTCATTTGTCCACTCCCTGTCAAACATTCATCCTCTTTGGTGACTTCTTCTTTTCTTTGAACAAGTGTCTTTTCTGGGGGTGACGTCGATGTTTGGCGAAGCGTTTTCTTGGATGACGTGACTGTCCTTTTCTTTTTTTTAAAGAATCTGGACAATAAACGTTCACATTTATTTTCACACGAAAAGAATGAGTTAAACAGCTAATTCTTCCAACTCGAACAAATAAAATCTACATTGATCTTGAAATTGTAGATTCTAAGCCTGTCAAATAGAACCCTTACAGGATTAATCCTCTCAAGCAGGAATGTTTGAAAGAGGAAATTGAACACTTGTTGAAGAACCAACCAAAAGTAACTGGAGTTTGCCTTGTATTCGTATGCCAAAACAAGACAATTCTTTCCGTATGTGCACTGACTACATAAAAGTGAACAGTGTCACCAAAACAGGCTCATTTCCAATACCAAGAATTGATGACCGTATTGACAGAATTGGAAAAGCAAAATATCACACAAATTATGACCTGTTAAAAGGATGATGGCAGATTCCACATACTGATAGAGCAAACGAAAGTTCAGCTTTAGCAACTTCAGATAGACTATACCAATACGGAGTGATGCCATTTGGTATGAAAACATCTCCCTCATCATTCCAGCGCTTAATGATCATTGTAACATCTGGCATAGATGGACGTGATGCGTACATAGACAAAGTCATCATACACAGCGATTCCTGGAAAGATCACCTAGAAACTATCCGATTGAGTAGGGCAAATTTGTCAAGTAATTTAAGAAAAAGTGAGTTTTGCCAACTTGTGTCACATTTTTAGGACACAATGTGGGATATGGTCAGGTCATATCTGTAGAAGCTAAGCTTAAAACTCTTTCTGAGTTCACTGTGCCTATCAGTATAAAGCAGATGATTGGTATGGCTGGATATTATCGGAAACTTGCTCAAAGTTTTCCCTAATTGCTGAGCCCCTGACTTACTTTAAAGTGCACCAGGTCTTTCAGCTCCAAATTTCAATCACCCATTTAAAATGTCTGTTGATGCAAGTGATGTAGGGGTTGGTGACGTATTAATTCAGGAAGATACAAAGTGTGTGGACCATCCAGTGTGATATTTCGCAAAATAATTAAATAAGCACTAGAGAATGAATGCTTGGCTTGAACTGAACAAGATCCTGAGATTTCTTATTTGTTTCAGATGACTATTAGCGAAACTGATGCATCACAGATACCAGTTTGTTATTTTGAGCAAAATGGGTCGTTGGGAGAAATTAGTGGCAGCCTGAGGTACCTGCTGGTGATGAGTGGTCAGTGATCTATCAAATTGTCGTTCCAAATTAGTATAGACAGGAAATTCTTAGCCTAGCCCATGAAACTCCGTTGACATTCAGTTGGGAGTCAGTAGGACTTATCACAAGATCTTAAATCAATTTTATTAGCCGAAAATTAATCGTGATGTTTCTAAATACTGTATGTCTTGTTAAAACTGTCAAATGGTGGGACAATCCACTCAGAAGATACCTAAAGATGATATGCAATCTACTTCGTCATTTGATGAACCATTTAGCAAAATCATGGTAGACTGTCATGAAACCAATACCTGCTGACAATTACTTGTGCGTCCGCAAGAATTCCAGAGGCAATCCCGTTTAGAAATATTAATTTTAAAACCCATAGTAATTGCTTTGAAGCAATATTTTTACACTTTTTGGCCTTCCCCAAATCTGTAAAATCTGCTCAATGGTCAAATGTTAGGGCTGGAAATTTTCAGCAAGACATGCATGAATTAGGCATTCAATACTTTAAACTTCTCTCTCTCTCTCTCTCTCTCTCTCTCTCTCTCTCTCTCTCTCTCTCTCTCTCTCTCTCTCTCTCTCTCTCTCTCTCTCTCTCTCTCTCTCTCTCTCTCTCTCTCTCTCTCTCTCTCTCTCTCTCTCTCTCTCTCTCTCTCTCTCTCTCTCTCTCTCTCTCATTATGTACGTCAAGGGGCTTCATCAAACTTTGAAGAACTTTATTCGGTTTGATTGCTTTGATACAAGATAATATTGGGATGAGAGTGGTCATTTGCAGTTGATTGTTGTTAGAGAATCAGTTCAAGAATCATTTTGAACTAGTGTTTACACATACTGTCCGAGGACCACTGACGTTATTAAGAGAAAAGTCCTTCAATCGCAGACTCAGAATTTAATCTTTTTGACTACGACTCTGATTTCTGATACTTGTTCTCAATGACATGTGATGTAGGAAGAACTAATCTTCATTCTTCTCATTCAAGAATGAAAGTAATGTATGACAGAAATACGAAAGAATGGAATAATCAACCTGGCGATAGAGCTCTGGCACTCTTGCCCATTCCTCAAAATCCTCTTCAAGCTAAATATTACGGTCCTTATACAATTGAAAAGAAGGACTGAAATTAATATTAACACTCATCTAATTAGGAAACAGAGACAACTGTGCCATATAAATATGTTAACGGAGTATGTTGACAGAAATTGCCTTGCTAAGTAGTCAATTAATTTAGCTGAACCTGTCCAAAACAGTGAGGAATCAAACAATGGTATGTGTTACGTATATGTAATTAAATTGCTTGTGTGTTAGTTTTAAAATTCTTTTTCATTTTATTTTTGTTTCATTACATTTTATTGTAATGATAATTTTCATTGGATTTAAGTCTCCTTTTGGAAAATTGGCTTGACCCGATTAGATTATAAGATTTCTTCAGCACTATTTTTAGCTCACAGTTTTTTGTAAACATCAAGTGAAGACGATTGGTTATTACTAAGGTCATTTCGGTCCGCATGTTAGCTGAACTGTAAACAGTCTTTCTTTTAATATATTTTCAGTGTGAGAATTTGATTCTTAGATAGGGCTATTCTTGCATACGTGATAAATGCCATTCTTTTTAACTGAGCTATTCAAATTAGTAAATCACGTAACCTATCACGTAAGCTACCATGTGATATAAAATCGTGGCTTTAAACAGATGCTCTCTAGTAGATTCAGTCAGTCGTATGTCCGCACCTTGAAGGTACAAGGTGTTTATATTGTTGAAGCCAGATTGTTTTTGAAGTTTATTTGTTTTTGGAATTTAATAATTTATTCTCTAGAAAACTGAACAAGTACTTTATATTTATAAAAGTTCTGGGAGAAAGAAATTCAGTGGAAATTTATTCTGGAGTTTAACGGAAACATTATAAACTGTGATTCAATCGAGGATCTGTTACCACCAGTACAACGACCTAATCTGATGTCATCGCCTCCATATTGGAATTTCATTGAGATTCGAACCCGGATTCTATTAGAACTGTTTAGTGATAGGACTTGTATTTTTCAATCTTAGGATTAAATTTTGGATTATATTCACCAACCGTAAGTCCTATTTCCAATTTTTACATTGTTTTCTAGGGAAATAAATTATTTTGTTAAAATATACAAAGCTTGTTGGCTTCACTCTTTTCTCTTGTTAATTTTATACGAGCCTACACGTAACATATGTAATCTGACTCTGGTGAATTTGGTTTAACCAGTCTTTGGAATTCAGAAATATTAAATAATATGAACCAGAAGCTTTCACATCTACAGCCACAAGAAAGAGTAATATAACACAGGTGTTATGTGATCATTAGCAATTGTTTCCAGGTGATCAAACAAGAACAAAATGAAATCTACCATGACTTTGAAACTGTAGATTCTCCACCTGTGAAAGAGCATCCTTACAGGATAAATCCTCTGAACCCGGAATGTTTGAAAAATATTTGCTGGATAATTATTTTATTTGACAATTTAGGTAAACGTGAGTTTTGCCATTCTTGTATTGCAGAGTTAGGACATATTGTTGGACACGGTCAAGTTAAACCTGTAGAAATTAATTCAATGAATATCTCTGAATCCCCAATGCCTCCGCTAAAAAGGAATCTGATGCGATTTTTGGGTAGGGATGGGTATTTTTGGAAAATATACTGAAATTTCTCTATAATAGTTGCACCCCTGACCAATTTGTTGAATAACAAAACCAAGTTACATTGGTCTGAAATATTTACCAGTGCAACAGTTCTTTCAACTTCAAGTTGCAGTTAATCATTTAACAACGTCCGTTGATACAATTAATGTATAAGTTCATTGAGTATTGACTCAAGAAGACCACAATGGTGTGGATCATGCAGTGTGCTTTTTTTTTACGTAACAATTAAAGTAGCACCACAATTCAGAAGTAATGTTTGGCTTTGATAATGGCTTTGCAACACTTTCAAGTGTATGTTAGCTCCGCTAATTCTCCAGTTATTGTATTTATTGAAATAACCCCCCATTGCTTTCATTAACAAAATGACAATGAACAATCAGAGATTTTTGATGCGGGGTTTGATGTTACAGGAATACAACATTGACATTAGTCACGTGTATGAAAAAGATAATCTAACTTCAGATGCACTGCCACGTGTATGGAAGGACTATATTGCTTTATGTACATTTTGTGTCATTCATAAGGCATCTGCCTACGTAATTTTTAGTATGAGAGTTTCATATATATAAATGACCTGAATATAAAAGAAAGCTTTATTGTATAAATATTTCTTTTTCATTATGGGCAGAGGTGTTATTTTTATCTATACTGAGTGTCTATCTTTTGTCTTTGCTTGCAGATTGTAAGTGTCATTTCTAAGCAACTTATTACAAAGCTAATTTTTGTCCATGATTAAGGGTTGAACTTTAAGATACTTTTTTGTAAACATGTTTTACATGGCCTTTTGACTATAGCCGGTTGTAGAGAGAAAACTTGTTTACGAATATGATGTGGTTTTTTATGGAAAGTTTGGGATCAGCAGGATTTTTTGTTTCTTAACATCAGTCTTTCTGGAATCAATTTTAGTTGTATTAAAATTTGAAAGGAAATTTTTTAAATAAATTATTAATTGGAATTACAAAGTGCTCATTAACGCAGAGGACTCACTCAAAAACATTATGAATCATAACATTGTGATAGATCGAGCCATTTGGTACATAGCTTGATTAATAAAAATATTTATTCAGCAGCCACGAAAGTCATTATCAACAAGATATCTTTTCTATTAATATACTTTGTTGCAGAATAAGGATAAAATGGATTGCTTGTAGCGTTTGTCTTTTTATAATCTAGCGAGTGCGCAAATTAAAAGTGAAACTGTGAAAAAAAACAAAGGAGGCACGTAATAACGCAAAAGTCTCTTCTTCGCCCACAGCCTGAGCCCTAATTAGGTACAATTTATACCCTGAGAGCGATACATATGTCATAACTCTACGACGTCAAAATATTTATAATTTCATCTTTTGAACAACTGCATATCTGCTTTATCAGTATGAAAATTATATGGAATACTGTACTAAATGTATGATATTTATGTCAACTAGCGTGTGAATTACCGCGTCATTAGAATCATAGCATTTGTGAGTTAAGTCTACCCCAAATGCATCCGTATATGTACATACGCGTAACGAACAGAGTTCTTCCAAAATTAGTTCTGTAGAATTTAAAAAAAAACTCACACACACACACACACACACACACACA
>JAECUM010071210.1:0-13441 GCA_016617855.1 Megalonaias nervosa | reverse complement strand
AAAAAAGAAAAGAAAAGATGGCCGAGAGGGAGAGGCTATTAATTCTTTTTACATACTGCAAACAACACATCGACATAGGTCAACTCAGCTCTGACCAGGATCCACTCAGAAAATCTAGCAGAGAAGTTTGAACACCAGGACCATCCAGTCCCTTGGGAGTGTAGTGATGAACACAAATGACACATGCATTCAGTAACGGTCTTGGCCAACGAGGAGCCCGATTTGATCATTTTGGAGGGTACCCTGGATTTAATCACGGTATACCCTGTGAGCACGGCATTTGGAAATAAACTTTAAAACAAGTTTTATATGATATTGAACTTAAAATTTTTTTCCATCACTTTAAATTACTTTCTCTCTATAAGTAGTGAGTGGGGACGATTTGGGGCATATGGGACCAATGAAGGAAAAACAGCCTGGGACGATTTTGGGCAAAGATTTATAGGGTATATGAGACCAAAGAAGGAAAAACACCCTGGGATTCTATAGGGCAAAGATGGATAGGGACAATGGGAATGAGCACTGCATGACCCCTGGAACAATATAGGGACAAGATTTATGAGGTTCATACACATATGGCAAAGTGATTAAATATCTTTCCGAAGCATATGAGTGGCCCTGAATAGGGCCTTTGGGTTCTTCTATTTTCTCCAGTTCTTCCATCATCGCCTCACTTTCTCTATGATTCCTTTCTTCTTCTTCTTCTTCTTCTTCTTCTCATTCTTCCATCTATATTACCTAAAACTTGTGGGAAATTCCTTTCGAAAAGCCCACAATCTATTTATAGCCTCAACTTGTGTGACGTTCCTGTTTAAAACCCCTAGTATCTATGTATAGCTCCAACCTATGGAAAAACCCAAGTCTATATTTTAGTCTCAAACTTTCCAGCTTCATTGAAGTCACTGTACTCAACACTAGGGCAATAATGGCAACAGTGTTGCAAGTGGCTGACCTAAATACGGGCTACCGTAGGTGACATGAATTTGATAGGGATAATGGGAGTTTTGTAGGGACAAACAAAGACCAATACACACACACACACACACACACACACACACACACAAACGTACGCGTACACATACAAACACGCAAATACAAACACCAACAAACGTACTAACACGCATAAAAGCAAACCAATACAGAAGGGAAGAAAAAAAAACCATTATCTACTATCCACACAGAAGGGGAAGAAAATAACCACATATCTACTATCCACACAGAAGGGAAGGGAAGAAAATAACCCATTATATACTCTCCATTCCCATATCAACTATCCACACAGAATGGGAGGAAGAAAAATAAATACTATATCTACTGTTAAACACCCCAATACTATCCACACAGAAGGGGAGGAAGAAAAAAACCCCACCGTATCTAGTATCAAAAACCCCAATATCTACTATCCACACAGAAGGGGAGTAAGAAAAAACCCCACCATATCTAATATCAAAAGAACACCATATCTACTATCAAAAACCCAATATCTACTATCCACACAGAAGGGAAGTGAAGAAAATAACCTCATATCTACTATCCATAACGAAGGGGAATAAAATAACCCATTATATACTATCCACATAGGTACGTGCGCACAGCAACAAACACACATACAAACAGACAAACGTACGCGCACGCATACAAACACAAACACACACCAACGAACGTAGACGTACGCATAAAAATACACAAATATACATACCAACAAACGTACTAGCACGCATACAAACACACAAATACACACACAAAAATATTTTTTGACTGACTCTCAGTTATCGCACCAGTCAAGTGGTGAACTTTGGGGCCTTGAAAGAAGCCTTGCAGTCTGGAGATGATCGAGATTTTAAAGTGACCACCTCCCATCCTCACAAGATTCTACGTTTAGCCACACACCAACGTGTCAGTCGGCCTTTGGAAAAAAGTGTATCAAGTCGTGTACCAGAAGCGAGTACAGCTTCCCAACCATTTTACTTTAGTTCCCAACCATTTTACTTTACCGTACGGACACGCTGGTATTAAAAAAAAGGGTCCCAAGACGATCGCCATCAAAAAGAAGGATGACTTCGACACAGCAAGAATCGGGTGAGAGACCAACTGAGAAGTCTACGTTCAAACCATACCATCTTCCTGTCTTCTTGCTTGAATATTGTAATTGTGCCAGTCGATTGGAAACGTTTCAAAAATGGCGTACGGATACGGAAGGATTACTTACTGCGAATGTTTTAGCTAGAACAGGATTTGTCTACTTGGGACCTGAGACTAGATTGGGATACGAAGTACAGTGTTTCAGTTGTGGTCTGAGGTTGCGTATGGATCGATGTATCTATAAAGATTCAGCTATTCTGTAACATACTCGATGGTTTCCGCACTGTCCTTACCTTTCTATGGGATTTCCACCCATCACACTACAGTTCAGGTATGACGGTACCTTAGAGAAGGTAGTACCGTTGTCCAGGAAGAAAAGAAGGAAGACTTCCAAAACTAGGCATACAAAGAACGATGTACAAGCTCGAGACTTCATTACGATTAGTATAAAAAGGGACAACGTCCAAGACCGATAGTTCATTGTAACTACCAATACCAAGCGAGAAAGATGAATGCTAACAAACAGACAACGCCATTCAAGTTCAGTGATTCTCAAGTGGAGTGCGATGCTGTGCCTTGCGATTGCAGGGATGCCGTACACTGTGACCTCAGCGACTCCGTATCACATCATGGGGATTTTGCTATGACTACTACTACCATACCTACCATGGAAAGTAATGCTGTGTGTAACAAGATAACCGAGTTGGGATTTCGGACTTATAACAGAACACTTTTGATGGTGATACAAAGACAATGTTTATTGATGTATGAGAAAAGAATTATGCTTAATACGTGCGTGTATAAAATCCAAATATTGGGACAAACTAACATAAACCTCACGAACCTAATAATGCAACAAATATAAATACAAATAAATGATCTTACACAGTACAAGGACAAAGGTGAACGATTCACGGTAATTTGACACGATGACAAAATGAGTTTTGCTCAATAGTAAAAATGCTGTATTCACTCAAATAATGAAAACAGGTATTTTACTCAAATAGTAAAATGATGAATTGATAGTAAAGATATCATACAAAATACCTTGACACTCCCAAAACACTGGGTATAACAAACCCCAAAATTAGCCCACGGCTTAAAGATTACATGAATGGAGTAACACAAAACACTCCGTCAGTATCACACTTGGCTACCAGTCACACTGGTCAATCAAGCAATCAGCATTATAGGTAGTCACCGACCACCATTCAATTCCTTGGTCAATCAAGCAATCAGCGCCCACCAGTTCGGTCAGAAACGTTCGATCACCTTCTACTTGACCAGCAACACTGTTCACTCGGCTCCACGGCCGCTATGGCCCAGCCCCACGGCCGTCATGGTCAACTTCTATGGTCAGCTCCACAGCTGGCACCACGTCGACCACGATCACCATAGGTCACTCTGGTCACCTGAAAATACATCTAACACCGTGTACTATTCATGACACGGGCATATAGGATAAAACGTAATCACGTTATATACAGTAAGTTATGCAAATTACATTATCGGCACGATGTTACAAAACAATAAACAGGTTCAGAAGTGAACCCGTGCCCGATAAGATTCCTATGGTACTGAACGTTTCTTAATAAAATGCAGCTTTATATTGCTAATATAAATCTCTTGCTAAGTCACAAACAAGAATAGAAAATATTTGCATTATACCAAGCAAGCTATAGCTACATAGAAAATGTACAAAAATAAACGTGGTAGTACAATAGCTATAACTTACAATATACATAAGAAATAATATACGTAAGAAATTAATAAATTACATATCTCTACAGCTGAAGATGTGCAAGTCCCTAAGTAGACTGCTTACTGACAAGACGTTCCGTAATGTGAAGATATCACCTTACGGTGAGGCATTTATATACAGACGATGTAGCCGTGCTAGAAGTAAATCGGTTTTTTTCCCATCTAGTGCACCTCGCACGTACGGCAGGGATGAACCGAACTCACTATTTCGAAATATTTGTACAATATACAAAAATCACCCTCGGGTATCGTTGTACACAAAAAAGAAACCTGAGTACACGCATTTAATAAACAGAGGGATTTATACAATTCTGTGACACTGTGCGTCACAAACCTGACGGATGCGACAGCGATGCCACTAGTTATCGTACACCTTTTCACTTTACTGGTTTTCATGATCAGTGTCATCCTCCAAGCGAAACCATGCGGCTACCACCCTACGGATGCTATCCAACCCTGAGCAAACTACTGCGGATTTCACCGTACCCACATCGAAATGAACCTATGAAAGAAAAATATTTGTTCCCTGTGCGTTTGCCTGAATACTGCGACTTTGAAAGTCGATTACAAAGCTTCCAAGAAAAATGTCTGGGAGGACCTACACCAGAAGAATTAGCCAGAGCCGGATTTATCTACTCGGACGAAGTGGATAAAGTCAAGTACTTCATTTGCGGTGTGTCACTTCACCAGTGGGAGCAGAAAGATTCCGCTTAACACGAACATGCTCGATGGTCTCCGCACTGTCACTACCAACCTTTAGTGGGACTACCTCAGTAATCTCTGGATGGATACTTTACAAGAGAACATTCGTGGTTTGCCTGTGGAGTTGAGAGAACGCATTTACAGAGAGTTTGTCAAAATACAAGTGAAACGCAAGAAACAATTGCATCCTCACAATCATCAACTTTCAAGTTACCCATGGAATTTGAATGCCATAAGAGATTTGATTCATTTGAGTCTGTTCAAATTGTCGGACCTTCAACAACTACCTAATCGATATCGACGTACGTATTTAAAGATTCAAACAAATTGTGAAATTCCAGACGATGTAAAGAGCTGGAGCAGAATTATAAAGACTGTTTAAATTTACCATAGTATGTTTGGGATCAACCAGCGGTCATCACACCTTTACGAGAAGCCTTTTGTGAACGTATGTTAGACGTATCAACAAATACTGTGTGTGTAAGGATAGACTATAGGGTGAAAGTGCCTCAGAAGAGATTATACCCTTTTGTTTGTCAAATTCATCCAGTAAAGAAAAGGAAACTTGAATAAAGCTAATGGGTATTTAGAAGTAACCCACAACACTGGCTGACATTGTCATGGATACTTTACAAGAGAACATTTGTGGTTTGCCTGTGGAGTTGAGAGAACGCATTTGCCGAGAGTTGGTCAAAATACAAGTGGAATTCAAAGAACAATTGCATCCGTTACGTCACCGATGTTAGAACCACTGGTACCTAATTGCTATAAGAGGGCTGATTCATGTGAAAGCGTTCCAGTGGTCAGACATTATTCAACTGGACGAGGACCAGAAGGCTTTGGTTGCTACTCATCCAACGTTTTACAGGCTAGCCATACTACACCGAATTCCTGAGGAAGAGTTAGAGGGTTACCAAACTATTTTACGCGGACTAATCTTGTTTCATGAGGAAACGTCTGTGCGGCATGTGTCGTGTGAGTTAGTGACTAAATATTTTGGATACGTCAACGGAGTACGACCACTTCTGTGCAAAAAGTACATTTATAACCTCCGAAAAAAAAGGGGTATAAAAACTGACTACCATGCCACAACCTTTATTCTTCGTGATACAACAGATTCCGTGGAAGGAAATCAAAGTCAGTATTAAAACGGTGGAGGATTACCAACACTTATTACGAGAACTGTGTCCATTGAATTGGGGTCGACGTGTGGTGTGTGCCTTAGTGACTTCCTTTCTGGGATTTCGTTTACCAGCCGATTCCTTGTGGAATCTTTACGAACAGAACATACCAACCAAAACATGAAAGTGGTCCCTTTAAATGTACACGAGAGACTCATTCTGTTAAAAACCTTGCGCTTTCATCTTGATACTTCTCTACCTCTACGGGAAAACAGGATTCGTCAACTTTTAGGCACTGAAGATGTTTACGACGATGTGTGTATAGCTTGTGACTTACAACCTCACTGGAAAGATATACTTGGAAAAGTTTGGGCTTCGAGGCTTGGACAAAAGAAGTGGCACACTATGCCCAAAATTTGTTATCCTAACTTCAAATGTTCAGAGAAAAACGTAACTTTTACACCTGTGTTAGTGACAATGCCAGAAGAAGAACCCGTCACCGAGGAAAACCATTCCCTTCAAGACAGGACTGTCATCGACGTCCCCGAAAGGCCATTCCGGGAGGACCGCTGTGTGATTGTGCCAAGTGTAGAGACTCTAAGAACATTACACACTGTCCCTAGGACACCACACCTTCGTCACCAAAAGTGTCGTACAGAGACTTGTTTATATTCCACTTTGATCATTTGGATGTGTATTTATCCATGTACTTAACTAGTTGGCTTTTATGTATTTTTGTGTTTCGTGTTGTTCACATTTAAAGATTGCAATAAACGTGTCCTGAAAAAAAAGTATAAAATCTCTAGTCTTGTCTGTTTTCGTGTCAAAGTGACATTCCCTACACTATGGCTATCTCTGCTGTCTCTGCTCCCTCTTCCTTCACTTTGAAAGTCATCGACGAAAACTTAGATCGCGCCAGTTGGGAGGCCTTGTGTCTTCGCTATCTCTTTAACATGTTAATTGCTGGACCCAGCGCTTCAGGTAAAACCGAATTTGCCAAACGTTTGATCGAACATAAACATCACTTGATCGATCGTCCACCTCAAAGGATCGTGTGATGTTACAAATAGTGGCAATCAGCGTACAGCCTCCTGCGAGAAAGTCAAGGCGATTCCATCTTGTTTGTGGAAGGCATTCCAGGCGAGGACAACAGGATCGTGTCTGGCCCCAGTCAAACACATCTGGTCATCTTCGGCGACATGTTAGGAGAAGACGAAGAAGAAATTAAACTGCGTAAAGGGCATCATCGTAATGCCAGTGTCATTTACATCACCCAAAATTTATTTCAACAAAGTAAAGCCCATTGCACCATCAGTCTCAATGCTCATTACGTGGTCTTGTTTAAAAGTCCTAGAGATAAATCGCTAGTGCAAGTCTTAGCCAAACAGTTAGGAACGCCTTGACTGACAAATGCGTACGACGATGCCACTCAAACCCCAGATGCCTATTTACTCGTGGATTTAAAACACCACCACCCCCCGATTATTTGTCATTTCGTACTCATCTGTTTCACCACTGGTGCTAAGACGGAGGGCCTGTCGTGTACACGTTCCCGTCGACTTACCAACAACAGAAAAGTCTATAAAAACCTCGGTTACTTTGGGTCTGTCTCTCACAGTGTCAACATGACGTCCCTTCAGTCTCATCTTCCAGTCAAATTGATTCGTGCCTTGTACGGCATTAGTCGCGAAATAATCCACAAGCACGTGCTCGTGTCTTAGAAGCCAGTCTCAAAGAAGTCTTATTATGGTTTACGGTGACAGCACGTCAATTACTGCCAGGCATCATTCAGATTCCACATCAAACCAAACGCTTTTTTGAGAGAAACAAAGTAGCCTTGACGCAACTGGCAGATCCTCGCATCGACACTGAAACCAAAAACCAAATCATTTTGAAACCTGGAGGTAGCGCTTCTCTAGGAAGTGTCATCATTTGCTCTCTCTTAAAATGGGACCCTAATGCCCCCAAAGTCCTCCCCAAGAAAAAAAGCCACTCCCCGACCCAAAGGAACCCAGAAGAAGAAAAAGAACAGCGGTGTGAAGACCAGGTCAAAACCACATAAAAAGAAAAGTACCCATAAAACAGCTTCTACCCGCAAGAGAGGTACTGCTCCCAGGACGCAACCGTACATCCCCAAGCCAAGACCTGCAGCGACGGTAACCGCGTCTCCAGTAGCCTCAGTTTATTCCACTTCTCCGATGCTGGTGATGCCAGCCAAACCCTATTTGACACGCATGTTTCCTAATTTTATGAAAAATTGGAAACCCGTGTCTCCAAAAACTTCTCCTCCAGCGGTGACACCCTCCTCCTCTTTAGCTGCAGTGGCCACTGCTCACAAAGTACCTGCCCCAAAAATGAAAGTATAAGAGAGATCGGGCATGTCAAAGAGTTTACTGGATTTATCCAAGCAAGAAATGTTCTTACTGAGTCCGTAGCGAACCCCTCCACGATGTGCAATGCCTGCCATGACAATGATACGACGAGCCGAAAATTAGTGGCGACGCATTCCAGTATAAAAAAGACCTGGGGCAAACGATAGGGATAAGTGTTTTGTGCTCCTGAACTCCCTAAAATGCCCCCTCAAAGATGTGCGCACCATCACCACCATCGCCGTTCTCCTGTCCAGAACGGAAAAGGATAAAGAAAAGGACAGTCTCGTCGTTTGAACCGACATCCGAAAAAGAAAAACGCTTAGCCAAGCATCGACGTCACCCTCTGAAAAGACACACTCGTCCAAAGAAAAAGAGAAGCCACCAAAGAGGAGGATTGTTTAGCGATTTTGGGAAAAAGTCGTCACATTTTTGACGAAGCGATAGTCAAAAAACCCCCAGAAAAACGGTGTTTGCCAAGTCATCGACGTCAGTGCATTTCTGGTGTGTGTCCCGGAACAAACAAACAAAGATGTCACCCTCCAAAAGCCATCCTTCTTCTACCTCCAAAGGAAAGAAAAGGAAAGGACTGCCTCCTCGTTTAACCAAACATTGGGACGTACGAAAACAACTCATTCAAACAGCCTCCAAAGACGACATAGATACCTTGTGCGAATGTTGTCCGAATGTCTTGAAAGAAACGATACCTTTGTCTAAACACCAGAAAGAATGCTTAACCATGCATTGACACGTTCTTCGCCAAATGGTCCAAAAGAAAATACCCATCCGTCAAAAGAAAAAGATGTTGGTACAACGAGGAGGAGTTTTGCCCTTTTTTCCCATGTTGTTAGCAGCCTTGCTGAAAGGAGTATTGGGAACAACAATTATGGGACTCGTGCAGGGAGCTGCTTCACAAGGAACGAGTCAAAGACAAAAAGGTCCAAGAAGATAAAAGGGACATCTGGGTTCCAAAAATCTCAGACGTGACCATTGAAATCTGATGGAAGGACGAAAACTTGCTTTAGTGCCTTGCAAACGATAGATCGAATACCATCGTTGGCAAGAACAACGGACCTCGCATTTACCTCCCAATCCTCATTTGACCGAAATGTCTCAGCTACCACACGAATTGCAATCGTTAATGGATCGCACCGATTTGTCAAAAACGGAAAAATCGCAACGGTACGGTCAAGTGTTGCAACGACTGCAACTTTTTCCCCAGAAATCTTTAAACGAAACAGCTCTACCAACTCTGAAAGATTTTAAGTCCCTGATGAAACGTCCATCACTATTACTACCATCACCACTAACACCAGCGGTCAGGATAGACACAGCCCCACGCATGCGTGAGGAATAAAAGGTACAAGAGGTCTTTCAAATACCGTCAGTAGCTCCCATTCCTAGTAAGATTGCAGCGTCCTTGCTGACCCCTTCCCCCACACCCCAACGAGAAGAACTTAAAGCTTGGGTTAAAAAGATGATGTCCACTCCTCCTTCGACAGAAGTCTAAAAGAAAGAAGGGAAACCAGAAGTGAATAAAGAAATGAAGACCAAAGCCATCCAATTACCACCACCACTACCTTCGACTTCTACTCCCGTGGCACATCGGACACGAAAAGCCGTTTCCAAACCACCCCTTCGCCCCATCCAGAGTGGCATCATCGAAGAGTGGGTGACTTAAAAAGTGGAGAAGGTGTTAGCCAGCATTTATTACGATCCAACCCATCCTGCAGGTTGCGGAGATGATCAGAAATTGTATCGTGCCGTCAAAACTAGACTGAAAGTGTCCGTTTACCTCAAGTGCAACGATGGTTATAAGAACAAGCCACGTACAACTTACACAAACCTATTCGACGAAAATTTTCAAGAAGTCGCACCCGAGTGGAGGGCATCGATCATCAATGGCAAGCCGATTTAGCCGATGTCTCTCATTTGGCCACCTACGATCGTGGCTGCAAATGTTTGTTTTGTGTCATCGATGTCTTTTCCAAATTTGCTTGGGTCGTGCCATTGACTTCCAAGTCGAGCAGCGAGTTTGTGCGAGCCCTCCAACTGGTGTTGAAACAAAACCGGTCGTCACTTACTTCGATGGCAAACCGACAAAGGCACTGAATTTCTGAACCAAGCTTTTCAAAAAGAACTGAAGAAACTAGACATTTATTTTTTCACCACCGATAATCCAGAAACCAAAACCAGCATCGTGGAACGTTTTCAACGCACCTTGAAAAAAACGCATGTGGAAATATTTTACGCATCAGCACATTCTCAAGTACATCGACGTCTTACCGCACCTAGTCCAAGCGTACAACCAATCTTACCATTGGAGTATCGGACGTGCTTCCCAAGAAGTAACTCCCGACAACGAAGTAGCCGTCTTCGAGCTCCTGATTGGTACGTCCCCGACAGTGGCTGTCCCCAAGAAAGGTGGCATGTTGGCAGCAGGAGATTGGGTGCGCATTGGCAAAACCAAACGCACTTTCGAAAAAGGTTTCTTACCCAACTGGACCACCGAATTGTTTAGTGTCACTGAACGGGTGCGTTGCCGTCATCCTACAGTGTATAAATTGGAAGACATGAACGGGGAAGTGTTAAAAGGAACGTTTTACTTGCCCGAGTTACAACGTGTGACCAAAGAAGAAGACGAAGTGTACGACATCGAAAGCATTCTCGATTGAAGAACTCGTAAAGTGGGAAAACGACGTATCAAAGAAGTCAAAGTAAGTTGGAAAGGATATCCTCCCAGTTTTGATTCTTGGATCGACGCTTCGCAAGTCATCGACTATAAAAAGAAGTGACCATCATGCCCTTCAACACAGCCTAAACCGCTACCACTGCAGTGACCACTGATTCCCCCAGTTCTTCTGTGCAAGATCTACAAAAGCAATCCTTGTGGGTGTGGTGCGGTGAACGTATGCCTAAAATGCAAATCGTCTTTTTCTGCCAGATCTTTGTGGTGTATTGTGTCATCGGTGCTGCCATTGCCA
Organism: Megalonaias nervosa; assembly: GCA_016617855.1. Lineage (NCBI taxonomy): Eukaryota > Metazoa > Mollusca > Bivalvia > Unionida > Unionidae > Megalonaias > Megalonaias nervosa. The sequence continues at coordinate 2,422 of JAECUM010071210.1, read as the reverse complement.
ATTTGAGCTTGCAACAAGGAGACAAACAATTGTGAACCATTTTTCTGAGCAGGTGCATCGGTTACCTTCTCCCCAATCCGTCACTGAAATACTCTAACGGTCACAATGGGAGTCTTGTGTCCAACGTCAGTCAGCCTCCCAACAGTCACAATAACAATCACAACAATTCTCTTTTAGACACTCCTCTGACCTGAAGCCCATTGGGAAGTGGCTTTGGTGGAAATGATTCACCCAACACAAATCAAAAACATCATTGAAAATCAAAATACTTTTACGGTGGAAGTTCATGATGAGCAGTGCAACAAAACTTGGATGAACGCGTCACTGTAGGTGACACTATGAAAACACAAGACCCCAAAATTAAACTGTCCACTTGTCGGTTGAAAATTTCCCCAGGCTATTATTTTAGCGCCAAACATTTGGTGAACACGATTGCTACCAAATTCAATGCACAGTTTGATAAAGCCTTGGAGAAAGCCAGAAAAAGTGACACCGTCAAGTAACCCAAACTATCTCTTCGCCTGCTGATCAAAGTTTACGAGGACAAAGTGTTGGCTATTACATTTTGTCCTGAATATATTTTGGGTGGAGACCCCAAGTTGATCAAGATTAAAAAGAAATACCAAGCATTACCGGCAGCTTGGATTTTGCGAAATATTTTCGATTTCCTGTAGAAATGAACCAAAGACTGAATTTGATCTGTGTGTACTCCGATGTGGTGGAGTACAACGTGATGGGACACACCATAGAACCGTTGCTGCGTGTGATTACTTTCAAAGTGGATTCTGCCACGAACGCTGACAAGGAAGGTGGAAACACCTATCAAGTTCACCGCAAATTTGTACATCCTCACTATTTGCCCGTCATTAAGTCGCATTTCGACACTGTCAACATTGCTATAAAAGGAGATCTGGGACAAAATATTCCATTCACCAAAGGGAAAGTCACAGTGAAACTCCATTTTTGAAAACGATTACTCTAACCACTTGTAAGTCATGTATCCTATGTACCAATGAGTCGCTCGACAACGAGAACATGGTTTAGGAGATTTGCTGAAATCTGCCTTTCGTTATGTGGCTCTCGTTTTGCAACCGATGGTGTCACGGGTATTGCGCGCCTTGAAAGATGCCGCTTCGACGCAAGGCAATGAATTTCTCCAAAATGTCATCATCGACAAACAAAACCCCAAAGAAGGTTTCTTAACAACAGGCAAAAATGTCTTGCTTCAAACAGGCAAAGACATTTTGGCTTTACGAGAAACTCCTATAAATGCCCTGGACACTGCTGAGTCAGGCATTCCTGCTTCCCTGACGCCACAGCAAGGACAAAGAAGAATGAGAAGTACCTGTGTGGATAGCAGCTATGGTGTTTTTACTTCCTCCCTTCTGTGTAGATAGTAGATATTGGGGGTTTTTCTTCCCCTTCTGTGTGGATAGTAGATATTGTGGTTTTTGATAGTAGATATGGTGGTTTTTTCCTCCTCCCCTTCTGTGTGGATAGTAGATATTGGGATGTTTTTCTTCACCTTCTGCCTAGTAGATATCGGGGGGCTGATAGTAGGTATGGTGGGGTTTTCTTCCTTCCGTTCCGTGCGGATAGTAGATATTGGGTTTTTTTATAGTTGAGAGGGTGGGGTTTTTTCTTCCTCCCCTTCTGTGTGGATAGTATATATTGGGTTTTTCCCCTTCTGTGTGGATAGCAAATATTGGGGTGTTTGATAGTAGATATGGTGTTTTCTTTTTCCTCCCCTTCTGTCTGGATTGTAGATAATGAGGCTTTTGATCGTAGATACGGTGTGACTTTTTCTTCCTCCCCTTCTGTGTGGATAGCAGATATTGGGGTTTTTGATAGTAGATATGGTGCGTTTGTTTCTTCCTCCACTTCTGTGTGGATAGTAGATATTGGGGTTTTTGATAGTAAATACGGTGGGATTTTTTCTTTCTCCCCTTCTGTGTGGATAGTAGATATGGCGGTTTTCTTCTTCCCCTTCTGTGGATAGTAGATATTGGGGTTTCTGATAGTAGATATGGTGTTCTTTTCTTCCTCCCCTTCTGTGAGGATTTTAGATATTGGGGTTTATGATAGTAGATATGATGTGTCTTTTTCTTCCTCCACTTCTGTGTGGATAGTAGATATTGACTTTTTTGATAGTAGATATGGAGTTTTTTTTCTTCCTCCCTAGTAGAAACTGGTTTTTTTCCTCCCTTCTATGTGGATAGTAGATATTGGTGTTTTTGATAGTAGATATGGTGTTTTTCTCTTCCTCTCCTTCTCTGTGGATTGTAGATATTGGGGTTTTAATAGTAGATATGATGGGTTTTTTCTTCCTCCCTTCTGTGTGGATAGTAGATATTGGTTTTTTTTCCCTCCCATTCTGTGTGGATAGTAAATGTTGGATTTTTTATAGTAGATGTGCTGGGTT